>PVHX01016954.1:0-41579 GCA_004024805.1 Geosciurus inauris | reverse complement strand
CCCAAGGGACACACGCTCAGGCTGATGTAAGTGGTAAGTAAGGAGGAGGCTATACCAGGAGTGTGTGTGTGTGTGTATGTGTGTGTGCGTGCGTGTGTGTGTGTGTTATTTTGCTATGTTTTCGTTTTTTATTGAAGAAAAAAGTACATACATGAACAAAACATTCACAAATTTATATCAGTCCCTTATATATTTTTTTTCCACACTTTCAAACACCTTTCCAAGCACTGGTCTTTCAAGTGTTGAGTTGCCTGGTCAGGATTTATTGAATGCATTTTCTGTGTGTGGAGAGTGCCTGGTTCCTGCCCTTGCAGAACTGGACTCAAGGAGACAGACTGGATACAAGGAGAATGAGGCAGGGGTGCTGGCCACAGGTGGGCACTGGGGGTCCCCGTGCTGGTGACTATTTGCCATACCTCCCATGGAGCACCAGGTGTCATGGTGAAGCAAGGAGAGACTTGAGGAGAGGCAGTACCCTCCCTGAGGGTCCCCTGGGTGGCTGAGCAGGCTTTAGAAGGATGGGCTGGGACCAGAGGGCAAGGTGGGTAGGGCAAGTGAAACCAGGCAGTGTTTGGCCAATACAAATAGCTTAAACTTTGGGTTTTGTACCAGGCAGTTAAAGTCTGTTAAAGTCTGACTGAGTAGGCCCTTTCTCGAAGCTTCTTCTCCTCCCAGATCTGATTCACCACCCTATCTTCCTGTCTGTGCCTTTGACTGGCCCTCAAATCCATTGGTCTTTTCATAGTTTCCCTCATCCATAGATTCTGTGTGTCAGCTCTACTTCTAGCCTTCCTGAGGTCACTGAAGCCCCAGGCGTTGGAAAGAGGCAGTGGGTGACACCAGCAACCCTTAGGTGACAGACTCTCTGGGCTTTCCTGAACTATGCAAGGCATCCAGCCCACCTGGACCACATTCTCATAAGACACTTGGCAAAAATCATTCCATTCTTCTGACAAATGGGAAGTGGAAACTCAGAGTTTACCTAGCTGGCCAAAAAGCAGCAGGAAGGGCTGGACTTTCATTGTCTCCTAAGTCTGACTTCCAGTTTAGAGCTTTGGAAAGAAGCACAAAACAGAGATTTGTATCATGCTACACACAGAATGGACACCAGGCTCATCCAACCCACGTTCTGTGGCTTCAGTCAATGACGTGGTTCTTGGCTCCAGAGAGTTAGTAGTATCACTGAGTGAATAGAACATGACACCATAGTCTGGGAAGCCAAGCCTTTGAAGACAAAGTGACATGCAGGCAGGTCACCCAGGTAAGGTTGAGAGCAGCGGGGAAAAGGTGGAGTGGGGGAGTCTTAGAGCATCTGTTCAGAGGGCAGAGAAACTCAATTGATTATCTCGACTTTGGGACGTATTCCTCCACCACCCTCCCCACCCAGAAACATCCTGAATGGCTGGACCAACCAGGAGGCAGCAAAGCTACCAGGTGACTAATGGGATACCCTACTCTTCAATGCAGATGCCCTGGTGGCTCCCAGGTACCCAGGCACATACCTGCCCTGGGAGGGAGCAGCTTTGGCCCCTTAAGCTCATGCCACTGCTCCCGAAATTTCTGATCGCCTCTGTGGTTGGTAGAAAGAGGAAGGAGGTACCAGGACTGAGCCACTTGGACTCAGAGTTGGGGCAGCCAAGATACAGCAGCACCTTTGGGGACCTCTGGATGGCTTCTTGCTGCTCTCAGAGCCTAGAGAGCCCAGAGCACACTAAAATCAGTACAGACAAAGCTGGATGAGAACGTCCTTCTCCAGGTTACATGTATCTGCCCATCAACTGGATAAGGGAGAAAATGGCAGCTGCAGGGTATGGACAGAGGGTGTGAGTGAGATTAGAGATCTGCTGGACACGGGGGCTGCATAGTCTACCTTGGGACTGCACCCAGCACCTGGGCCTGAGCATGTAAAGAACACTGTATTGGAACACAGCCATACCCATTCACTGACAGAGTCTCTGTGGCTGCTTTTCTAAATGTAAAAATCATCTGGAAAGACAAAAATATTTACTATCTGGCCTTGACAGAAAAGTTTGTGAAACCCAGCAGAGGGACAATTACCCAGGTAGGTGTCTCAGCTAGGAAGACACCTCTGTGTGACACGTTCTGAAGGGATGCTCACCCTGGTTAGTCTGCCAAATAAATAAAATATTACAGACCTTCCCCGTCAAAGGCATGAGGTACAAGAAAGAACAAAAAAATCATAATAAAAGGTAATCCCATCGGATTTATCGTTTCAGCCCTGGAGCCAGCTGAGTGTATCTGAAGAACATTCCCCAGCTCGTTGGGGAAGGCGACGCACAGGCACTGATGGAAGTCAATGCCGCCAGGGTGGAGGATCACTGGGGAGGGGAATGCTGGGATCCAGAGTCTCCATTTCCCAGGCTGACGTTGGGAGGGACCCAGGACCCTCTGAAGACTGACCTCATTCCCCTGAGCTTGCTGGCACTGAATCCCACTTCCAGTTTCAGGGGAAGGGGGACTAACTGATAAAGTACACTCTGCAATTGAAATGGGATCTATGCATTATTAATGCCCAGAGCCAATCTAGGGTAATGTTTATTTCCTCTTGTGCATTGAGGGGTCTCACAAAAGAGAGGGAAGAGAAAAGGAGAGGACAGCGGAAGGGTAGAAAGAAAGCAAGAGAGACAGAGAGAGCCTGCCAGGAAGAGGAGACGAGAGGGGAAGCCAAGGAGGGGGCTGGCCTTTCTTTTTTCTTTCTTTTCTTTTCTTGATGTGTTTGCCTTCGCGACTCCGAAGTTCTCGCTAATTCCATCTGTCCACAACAGAGCCATCGACAGCGAAAAAAGGCATTTCCATATGTGCAGATTCGCATCCAGCCTCCCTTAATCTGCGCAGTGGTCCTCTGAAGTGGAGGGAGCCCGCCTGCCAACCCACTAATGGCATCCCACAGACACATTGCTGGCTGAGCTGCAGTGCCCACTCTCCACACCCCCCACAACCCCTTCCCCATAATCCTTCCCCCAACAACTAATAGTTGTCACTTTGTACAACTTCCCATAAACACAGGGACCCCAGCACCACAGCTTCCTTGGTGAAGGCCATGTCTCTTCAGATCCCTTCCAATGACAGGGACCTTGCAGGGCCACATGCCGTCCCCTGGGACCATTGGGTTCCTGGTTGTCAGCTCCCCATCTGCTCCTGCTCTGCGCCTTGCCCCTGATGGAATGGAGGCAGCCTTGTGTCCACCAGCAGCCAAAGCCCTGCCCTCCTCTGCTCCTGTCCCTTACCCAGGCCAGGGCCTGCTCTTCCCACTCGGCTTCTGTCTTGACCTGACACAGCACTAGATTCACTCGTTCACTCTCGCAGTCGACACTCATCCGTGAATTGTTAGGAGGTGCCAGAAAGCAGCAGAGGACCGGGTCAAGTCCCTTCCTGGTGAGGCTGACACTCAGAGGGCCCATGCAGGGGGAAAGGGGCCTCCCTCAACCCACCTGGGTGTGTCTCCTGGGTTTCAATCCTCACCTTTCCTCAAATTAGTGGCTTTACTGCATTCCTGTCACCCACCCTCCCCTGACCCCAGGGGGTGACTGACAGTTGTTGTCACCAGGAATCAGCCCTGGGGCCTCACTCCCCAGAGGTCCCAGGAAAAGGCTTCTATTCTTGCACTAGATGATTTTACCATACACCTCTGGAATGCAGAGGAGGAACTGGAAGGGGCAGACCCTTGAGGTCACCAAGCTAGACAAGGCCCCTGCCCCTCTCCCACCCTCTGTGGGAGCTCCTGCTGCCCAGATCATGCCTGTGCTTGTTTGGTTGGTACAACAAGGAGATGGGGGAGGGGATGCTGGGAGGCAGAATCCATGCATCCCTCCCGCCTCTCTTCTTTCTTCTGTGTCCCTTCACTCCACCCAGATGTCAGAGTGAGAATCAAGAATATACGTAAAGGGCTGACAGTCCCTCAGTGACAGGGGCTTCACATGATTGTGGACCCTGGCCTTGAATCAAGGCCTCTTAGCTCAGAACTTTGGGAGCGTGGCTCAGGCTTTTCCTGAACACTTCCACCTTCTCCTAACGACATCTTCAGCTCACCTGGATCTTTAGCCAACAGATGCTGAGTTATCTCAGATTTAAATCAGCTCCCTGGGTCATCTCAGAGAGGGCCACAAGGGACTATGACATTCCTTCTTCAGCTCCTACACTGTGATTTACCCTCACCCTCTATTTATGGCCTCAGGGTCCCTCCAAGGGTCTAGACTCCAGCTGTGAAGAACTTCAGAGAGCCCTCTAGAAAATGCCAGAATGTGTAGTCCGGAAACAAGGGGAACCTCTGAGAATACATAGTTTTTCTTGCTGATCCCCACTTTATAGGGGATCTTGAAGAGGAATTCCTGAAGAGACAGGTATGTAACAGGCTGAGTCTCAGTGAGGCCTTGGACAGAATCAAACTCCCAACTCTGGAGTCTATCAAATTCTGCTCTCAAAAGTCCAAGTGGCAGATTGGAAAAAAGAATAGGAATCGTGTGTTCAGGAGAGCACCTACTGACATGGCACTTGCTGCACCACTTGGAGGGTGTTCACAGGGACCCTACATGGCCAAAGGACAGTGTGGGCCCAGGGTATGGGCAATCACCAGGAGAAGTACTTGCGTTCAGTATAAAAAAACCTTCCCTAACCCTCAGCACTGCCCAATATGACTCCAGGTGCCTCAAACTGGGCATCAATGATCAGAGAAATTATGATAATAGAATCGCGAGGTCACTGCCATTGTGAAGGCCCTTGCTGGCCACCGCCCTTTGCCATAAGATAATGGTGTGATCCTGACACATCTCACTTAACCTTGTACAGTGAGGAAACTGAGACCATGCAGGATAGACTAGGTGGTGCAGGATGTCAGGACAGACGTCCAATAAAGGTCAAAGTCGGGATGGACTCCTGCGTCAGGTTTCAAGTTTGTGGTTATCATAAATCCTCCCTCACCAAGGACGCAGGGACAGTGACAGGCATGTTTTTGTACAGACTCCAGCTTTGCATGAGGGCTCAGATTGGAGCAGAGAGCTTCCCTCTGGGGGACTAAAAAGCCCAGGGCTCCCCAGGAGCATCACACACCAAGTCCACAGACATGTTGGGATGGAAGGCACTTGTGATTTGCCATTGGTGGCCTTTCCTGTGTCACACCAAGTGACCCTGCATGCAGTCCTCTCAGATTGAGGGGCTCTCCTCCTCCTCTGCCTCCTGTGATCCTTAATAAATATTAACTGCAGAAGATCCTAAGTGCAAATCGACTGTCCTGCTGCTACCTGCAAGCATCCCCAACACACCCACGCCCTGCAATGACTCAGTGACATACGATTTTATTATCTTTCCTATGCCCTTCATTAGACTATCCATTCTTTGAGGACAAGACCTGCTTTTCTATATCTTAAACATTTCGGTCCCTGGCACATGGTATGTGCGAAGCCAAGTTTGAATGATGAATGAATGAATGAATGAGCAAGTGACAGATGTGTACCATATTTACCAGAAGCTGCCAGCTTTGGGACATCCACGTGTGATCTCTCCCACACGCCTCTAAGACCTCCGCTCCTGATCAGGGAGGGGCAGTACCTGGTGGCCTACTCAGCTCTGATGCAGGGAAGGTCCCCGGTTGCTAATCCTGACTCGCCTGGTGGTGCCAGCAATAAAACCACGGCCTCTCGAACATAGCAGGCTCCATATGCTAGCCCCCCAGTCTGCTAAATCACCAGCCAGCCTAAATTTGAAACATTTCTAAAGTGTTATACAATGTTGTAATAATGTTTTTACAAAACAAAGGCTGAGTTACTGGAAGCCATTTTCGACCAATCAGCGTCTTATTGAAAGAGGAGTCCTGCCGGGGCTGGCCTAACAGAGTGTGAATGTACGGATATTTCACAGTCCAGGCTCAGCCGGGGAACATCTGCTTTTTAAATGGGGAAGGGGTGGCAAAGGGATGGGGTGCAAATGGGACTGGGGAGGAGCCAAGGAATGTGGGCAGAAAATGCTTTCAACTTAAAGAACTTGAAAGCAAATCCAAGTCAAGCAAAGCTCAGCTCTTGGGTCCTTGGGATTAACTGTACTGTAAGAAGATGGTAGATACAGTTGGAAATGTTACTTGGGATCTTAGCTCACACCCAAACTTCATCCACATGTTAATAATATCACTCAGGGCTTCATGCTATGGGGATGTATTAACAGTGGTAGCATCCCAGGAAAGGGAGAAGACAGCCTTTCTTTGCTCATGCCAGGCCACGTTTGGCATCTTGTGTTTAATTCTGAACACTGAAGCTTTGCACAGGACATTTAGACAGAATCTTCAGGGAAGAGTGAGTGAGATTCAGACAGCATAAAATATTAGGACCTGTGAAGAAAAATGTAAAAACTATAAAGGTCAACTTGAAAAGAAAATGTGGACCATCAAGGGTATGAGCTAACTTCAGAGAGCTAAAGACTGTAATGGGATACCTAGATTTTGTTTTCCCCAAAATTTTAGCTCATTTGGGGCCCTTGCTGAAGGTTTTCGCAAGGGTAGATGGAGAGCTCACAGATGGACAGGCAAGGTGTGAACTCCTGGGACCCCTCAGGGGTGTGCTTGCTCCATGGGAGGGAAGAACTTTCTTTCCTCTGCTCTTTGCAGAGACGCACACTGCTGCACAGGGTAGCGAGCTCTCCGTCACTGCAACTGTTCAAGCATAAAGCAACAGGCCCACGGACCTCAGGGAGCTCCCCAGTGTAGCTAGTGGAAAACGCCACTCAAGATGGTGTGAGTGACGAGCTGATGGGCAGGGCGGCTCCTGGGCAGGTGGATTTTGAGGTTCTGAACACCCAGCCATCCTCAGCACTTTGCTGCTGCCCTTCTAGGTTCCTCAGGAGGACACAGAGACAGCGTGGAGTGAGACTGCAGAGGCTGTCCTGTCCCCAGGTGCCTGGACTGGAGCTGGGCTCTGCCTGCCCTGAGGCACACAGGGGAAGAAGGAAGGGTCTGGGGCTGGGGCAGGGGTAAAGCTCCACACAGGCATGGACAGCGCCAGGCATCTGACACCTCCTCCTGCCTCAGGTTGATTCAGGTTTCCACGATGGCTTCCATAGCAGCTTCTAACTAGAGAACTGCAAAGCATCTGCTCGTGTCTGCGCGATGCTTGCCGTTCCCGTTCCCCAGCTCCTGGCAGACACGTAGACTCCAGGTGTGTGTGTGTGCATGCACACGACTGGATATGTGTGTGAGTTATTTTTCCATAAATAGGAATCTACCATACACCAACATCCCTGCACCAAATTCCAGTTCATTTGTTAACAGGTAGAGTATCTCACACCAGTGCAGTGTGAGTATTTATCTGTGGCAATACCCGTGAGTGTGTACATACGCACCCCCATGATATGCATGTGTGTTTGTTTGAAGAAATAGCTCATGTGTGTGTGTCTGAGAAGGCAGAAATGATCATTTTAAGGACTATCTCCTATTCATGTGTGTATCTACCAAAATTTGTTTAAACAACTTTTTATGAATGAGCATGTAGGGCGATTACTATGTTTGGATTCTATAGAAAGCATCACAGCAAAGATCTTGACACAGATCCACCATCAACTTGCTGCGTCCAAGTGTTTGTGAATTTTTATTCTGACCAGACACTGTGGATGCCTGTGATGGGGGGCCAGCAGCAGTGAATCGTGTGACAGCTCCCAGCTCCATTCAGTGTGGTGGGTTTCCAGAATCATGTATATCCCCAATCTGATAGGTGAAGACTAATGTCTCATAACAGTTGCAATTTGCATTTTTCTTATTATGATTAAAGTTTTTACTGTTTTATATGCTCAAAGTCATTTGTGTTTTTATCTAGGATCTTTCTGTCCTTGTCCTTCAACTGTTTCTTTTTTCCCCCTCAAATTTCCTATAGTTCCTTACAGTACTGAGTTCCAAGAATTTGACTAAGGCTTTCTCCCGTCTTTTAGATCATAATTAATCCAGAAAATATGCCAAAGTGACACAAGCCACCTTTGTCCTCAGCTCTGCGTACACAGGTCACCACTCACATGCAGGGTCAGTGTGTTCATCCGCTCCACACCCCAGACGTGGCCAGGCGCTTGATCAAGTCATTGCTGTTCCAAAAGCCAGGGGAACAGGAGCCTGGCTGGAGTCCCCAGGCGGTGGTCAGCCTTGAGCCAGAGGAGAGCTTGAGGTTCTCTGCAGACTGAGGCTCAGGTTCCCAGCTGAAGGTTGCCTGCTGTAAGGTGGGGTCCAAAGGGGTGTGCTTTGCTTATTCCCCTTGCTCTGTGCCCCAAATTTTCAGCAAAGCCACGGCTGAGGCCTTGAATAGGAGCATCAACTGGGCTGCTGCCCAGGTTGGTCTGTGTCTGAGACCCACCTTCAGAACTGGTGCTTATGGCTAGTGATCAGGCCTCTTCTGTCTCCCCAGCTCCACACTATTCCCAAGTTCCTTCTGGCAGGGACCTCTCAGGCTCAGGACCCCACCTCCCAGGAGCACAGTGGCAACACCACCCCCCTTGCTGGGGGAGTTTTCTTTCCCTGAGTGTCTCTGGCGGGTGGAGGTGAGATCTCTCCGGGTAGCCATGGTGGCACAACGCTGGATCCAGCCTCACTGTTTCAGGACTTATGAATTATTAACGAGCCCTCTGTTTGTAATGCTGGGCTCTCCGCTTCCTCCAAATTAAATTACCGAGGGATATATTTGATTATAAACATACTTAGTAAATGTTTTCATTGTTGCTTTCTGTAGCTTCCTTTGTACTAAAGTGTTATAATGTCAAAAAGTCAACCGCAAACATCTACAGCCTGCCTTGGAAAACCATTTAAAGCAAACACTGGGCAAATTAAGTAATCAGAAATGAAAACCACTTTAGGACAATAGCGAATATAATTTGTCATCTCTCAAAAAAAAGCGGGTGGGAGGGAAGCACTTCTTCAGCAGCTGAGCATTCTGGAAGGAGACCTGAAACTGACATAAGAAATCAGACAGTCAGGATCTGTAGCTTCTCTCTTGTTCCTGTTGTCCCCTTCAATAAAGTAAGATCCCTCCCTGCCTCTCTCTTCCCATCTGCAAAATGGGAACAATGAGCATTCCTACTCTTCAAAACAAAGTCTGAGAAAGGCAGCTGTGTAAACTGTAAATTATCTCCAGATGTGAATGCAAAGATTGTTTTACAGAAATAAACAGTGGGAAAGCTGGAAAGATGGAGCTGCACGCACATCTGAGACTAGCAGCGTGCTAAGCGGGCCAGAGAAGCTGTAGGTGAACATCGCAGAGCTACTATCTCTGCAGAGCGAGCAGTCTGGTGGAGGTGCAGCCACACGGAACAATAGCTGGGGTCCCATGAGTTGGGGTTCGACGGGGGCAGGTCTGGCACTGAGGTAGACACAACTCTTCTCACCTAGAAGATGAGGCCATGTTACTTATGCAGAGGAGCAGGCAGGGCTTGGAGACAGAGGTCTAGCTGCAGGGTTGATAAACAAGGAAATAGGAAACCAGCAATGAGATAAGAAATGTAGCCAAGATGCTTCTGAATGGAGAAAGAAGGAGTGGCCTTGCAGGGCGGGCACAGAGTCCATGCCAGCCCAGGGGCATAGAGCATGAGAGCGTGACCAGCACATCAACAGAGGCTGCAGGTGAAATGGGGAGGACAGGGCTGGGAAATGCAGGCACCACCTGACCAGGGTGTTGAATGCCACCCAGGGAGCACAGCTTCTGTTCTGTTGCTGATGGGTCTCATGCGGACATGGACAAACACAGTGTTACTGCAACCTGGCTTTTGGAAAGATAACCAGAAGACAGCTAAAGTCAGTGAAGTGGAAAGGGATGCCTAGGAACTGGAGAGACCTGAGTGCAACTCCCCAGTGGCCTGCAACGGTGACAGAGTGCTCACCTCTGCACTGCAGGTCCTTCTTTGGTGCATAGAGAAAAGATGGCCCATGACCCCGAGTCCCTCTAGGAAAACTCAGATCATAGGTATAAAGATTTGTAGACCCATGTCTCACAGAAAAGCAAATGACAGCTTTTGTCTTTTATTTCCTTGTGGAAATTCTGACCATTTTGTTCTCTAGTAAGCATAGAATAGACATCAGAATAGACTGGAAGACAGTGTGCCCCTGTGAGAATGGAGAACAAGCTCTCAGGACCTTGCACAAATCGAGTCTGCCTTATCTACCTCAGTTTCCCCAAATACAGAATGAAGGCTTTGGAGCAGATCTTTTTAATTGCCTCTCACGATATCAAATGGACATGTGGGACACAGCTTGTTAAATGGGACCAGGGTCCAGGGGCCCTTCTTAGACCATAGCATGACAAATGGCATTTAATACAAGCTACAAAGGCACCAGATGCAGACTTTAATGAAAAGAAAATGGAGTCTCCATATCATTACAAATTAGCTCCATCTATCTGCAAAGCCTGTGGTTCTGAAGTCATAGTTTGAAGTTCAGCAACACTTATGGTTAACACATGCTGGCTTATTCATTTTATTCCTCATCAAACATTTACTGAGCACCTACTAGTGCCAAGAACTGTCCTAATCCCTGGGGACACCAAGATGAAAGAGGTTATCTTTTAACACAAGTCCACAACCCTGTCAGAACCCCTGGAGCACAGCTGTCTAGTTTCCTCAGCCTCTGCTCAGGCAGCACCAGCTCCATGTCTCTTGAGTAGTAGGCTCAAGACGGTGCTGGGGTGAGGAGCTGGTGTGTTCAGGCCTGGTGGCATCAGTGACCGTGGGACAGGGGTGATGGTGGTGGAAGAAGTGGTACTGGTTTGGGTGGTGATGGTGGGGTGTTGGTGGTAGTTCTGGTGGTAGTGTTAATGTGGTGGGATGGTGGTGGGGATGGTGGTGGTGGTGGTGATGGTGATGGTGGTGGTGATAATGGTGGTAGTGGTGATGTTAGTAGAAGGGATGGTGATCATGGTGGTGGTAATGGTGGTGGTGGTGGTGATGGTGGTGGTGGTGGTGATGATGGTGGTAGTAGTGATAGTGGTGATGTGGATAGTATTAGTGCTGGTGTTTTTAGTGCCGGGAGAGGCGACACTGTTATGGTGGTATGCTGGTGCTATAGTGTTCATGGAAGTGGCGATGCTGGTAGTAGTACTTCCTCTACCAGCACTAGCTTTGGAGGTAGAGGGGTTCATTGGTTTGTGGGAGATTTAATTTTTTTTTTTTAAATTTGTAGTGCAGGGGAATGAATCCAGGGCCCTGGCAAGTGAGGGAGGCATTCCATCACTGAACAACATTCTCAACCTTTGTTGAGGATTTAATCTTTGCCCAGAAGAATTTTTCTATTAATTTCTTATTGATGATGTTCACATTTTCTAAATAATGGTGTTTTTCTTCACAAAAGAATACATGTTCATTGCAAAATACTATGAACTAGCAGTCAGAAAAAGGTGGAAAAAACACTCTTAATCCCACTCCAAGGATACAGGCATCACTAAGCTTTTGATTCACAACCCTTTCAATGAAGATATACATTTCGGACAGAACACAATGTGGTTTAACCTGATTTTACATTCAATCAAAAGCATCCCATTTCAAGAAGAAAACACAATCACACTCACCATTCCTTTTTACTAGCCAATCTTCATATCTTCTTATTAAAGGGAGCTCATTATTCCATGGCCAGAGACCATGATTCCTCACTCAACCCATCCTGGAGCCTTACCTCCTAGGTTACAGCCCTGAGTTCAGGTTTCAGGAGACGACGAGGTTCAATGCCAAACTCCACTTACAAGAGAGCGAGGTCAGAGACACCTCCTTTACTTCAGTCTCCATTTTCTCTGCTGAAATGAAGAGCATAAATGCCTGCCACCTACAGACTTTGTAATTTAAATACAATATATAAGGCTTCCAGCAAGGGTCTCAGAAGTAGCCAATGACCAAATAGCCCCTTTTGTTCTTGCTTCCCCCCAGAAACTGAAGGGAATCTTTAATAGAAAGAGGCTCAACTTGGGAGTACAGAGACAAGTGGACCATGGAGATCCGGTCTTGTCTCATTCCCCAATGCTGTGCCCTGCAGAGCACTGGGACTGGAGTACTATCTGTCTCAGTGATGTAGAGACAGAGAGGAGAAAAAACAAGGTGCCCATCATTAGGGTCAGAAGCAAAGGGGCTGTGTGTTTCTGAGACTCATAGTTCAATTTGTCTTTTGATCAGAGAAACCACATTTTAAGTGCTAGCTAGATTCCTAGGCTAGCCCACCAAAACTGCTGCCATCCTATAAATCCCTGGATACTGTGTAAACACGATGGTTTCAGTTTAATCTAACAAGTACTGAAGCCAGTACAAACCATAAAAGCCAGAAAACAAACCATAAAACTTTCTACCACTACAGGTAAACACAGTGCTGTGAAATCCATACCACCACAGGAAGATGTCCATGCTGGAGAGGAAGCTGAATGTGGCGTTGTACCCATTAGGGTTTCAGATGGTAAGGGGAGAGTCCAGACAGACTCGGGGAGAGCTTGCCAGACTCAGGAAGAGCTTGCCTTCAGGAACACGTGGAATCTGCGTACAGAAGACCTGAGTGGGAATGAGAGCGAAGCCAAGCGAGGGTGAAGGCTCTGCCCTGGGTTTGAGGGGCACTAGAGCGAGGGCCACCATCAGACCAGGGAAGAGCATTTCATTCTAGAAGCACATTTCATGGAGAAGGTCTAAGACCTTTTATATCTGAAAGGCCATGGGGCAGGCAGATCCTGGATTTCCCTGACCCTCCAAAGCAACCCCAGTATAAGGATGCAGGAGTCGCACTGTCTGGACTGCCATGATTTTACCCCACACCCATCTGGACAATGGAGAGCCTTCATTGGGCCCTGGGAAGGGGATCCCAGAGGTGGTGGCAAGTGACAGTGGTTTAGTCAAGACCCATTCATGTTCCAAAAGTTCTCCTGGACTATGTACAAGAGACCCTAGCCTTAGGGCTGAGATATGAATCCAGACATTTAATTGAGTCATTTAATTCTTATCCCAACCTAGTGAGGTAGGAATACTGGTTTCCACCTTACAGGTTCAAAATGACATGAGCTGTTCTAGGCAAAGCCCTTATAAGAAGTGGAGCCAGGGCCAAACCCTCCAGCCAGCGTGAGCTCTACCCCTTGGACATCCAGGCCAACGCCATTTGTGAGTGGAAGGAACTGGAAAGACCTTCAGCAGACACAGCTGGGCTTCCTGTGCTCTGGATAAATTCCTATGCCCTCCACAGCTGCCCCTCTGGGGTCTCCACTGACAGGAGGGACTTCGGACAGGGATACCGCTCTCCCCCACCACTGCTTTCTGGCTGAGTGGAACATCCCTGGTGGCACACACAAACCAACTGTTTTAGTCAGCTTTTTTGCTACTGTGACTAAAAGACTCAACCAGAACAACTGTAGAGGAGGACGAGTTTATTTAAAGGCTCACAGTTTCAGAGGTCTCAATCTATAGACAGCCAGCTCCACTCCTCAGGGTTCGAGGTGAGGCAGGAACAACATGGCAGAAGAGTATGGCAAAGGGAAGCAGATGACATGGTGATCAGAAGGCAGAGATGCCACTCGCCAGATACAAATACATCCCCAAAGCCACACCACAATCCCCACCTCCTCCAGCCGCACCCACCCCTTCAGTTACCACCCCTATCAGGGGAATCTTTCATGGATCGGGTTAAGACTCTTAAAACCCAATCATCTCTCCTCTGAACCTTCTTGCATTGTCTCACGTGTGAGCTTCACATCCAAACCATAACACCAACCACTTCAGGACCCTCCTCAACATTCCAGACAGCAGGAAAACAAATATGGTCTACACCAACTTTGCATTCTTTCCTTTGCCTCCGTGCGTCGGGTTTCAGGCCCAGAGAAGATCCTTCAGTCAACTTTCTATCAGTAGCTGGACGCCATGGCACATGCCTGCAATCCCAGCACTTAGGGAGGCTGAGACAGGAGAATCGCGAGTTCAAAGGCAGCCTCAGCAATGGCGAGGTGCTAAGCAACTCAGTGAGACCCTGTCTCTACATAAAACACAAAATAGGGCTGGGGATGTGGCTCAGTGGTCGAGTGCCCCTGAGTTCAATCCCAGTACCAAAAAAAAAAAAAAAAATCTATCCGTGTCATGGCTAACTGCAAACCCTGTGGACGGATACCCATAAAATATGTCACTTAAAGATGCTTTGGGTTGGCACTTGGGCAGTTGAAGGCAAATTTAAGAAACAGTTTAATTACAAGTAAAGGTTAGAAAACAAGACTGATCTAAAGTTTGCTTATTCTAACCATCCAAATCCAAATGAAGAGAACAAGAAGGAAGATGACTGTGTGTCCCCATGACACCAAGAGAGGGTTCACCCAGGGTGGCTCAATGCTGCTAACATGTGGGAATCCACCTTCCAGACTATTAGGGAAATAATCCATGTTGCAATGAGACTAAGTACGCCCCTGCAGCTCGGTCAGCATCAGACCGTCAGAGAAACATGATACATTTTAATAAACCCAATATTTAGCCAAATACAGCAAAATCCCGTAAGAACATTTTTTTCCAGAGGGTGGGAAATGAACACACATTCAGTGGGAAATATCATGTGTGTGACCACCCGACCGTGTCTTAAAGAGATAAGTGATACGTGCGGGAAGAGTTCCTAGTGAAATAACCCAGTGTGGTGGCCTCCACGGGGGACGCCCTCAGAAGAGCCAGGAAAAGGGAGCCTCTGTGGTGTTGAGGGGACTGTACAGCAGGGTGCAGACCTACAATCCTCTCTGTATGCCTGTGGGTGTCCCAACCACCCTGTGGGCTCCAGGAAAATCCAAGGCAGCTGCAGGAGTGGCAGAATGAACCAGAGATGCCAGCACCCTGGGACCAGTAGGCATGGGTCTCCTCACACTGGACAGTCATTTGATGTCCTGGGGCCTGTTGTGTGCATCTGTAAAGGGACTTAAACACCATGGTTTCCAGGACCAGATATCACTGAGAGTTCTCCATCACCCACTGACAAGATCAGGTTATGTGTCGTTGACTGACCACGTCGGTGGGGACAGTGTGACCACTGCAGGACAAGCTCCCTCTCCTCTCACCTTCAGGGACAGTCGGTCCTTTCACCTACACATTTATGCAGAGTTTGCCAAGCAATGAGAAGAACTTACACCTCCATTTTCATCGTCAAAGAAAAGATGCTTGAAAAAAGTGCTCCTAGGAAAGAGCCACTTGCCCAGGCGGAGGCTGCGCTCAGAGCCCTGCACTTGCCCAGAGCCGATCTGTCAGTGTAGAGCTCCTACTGGTCCTGCTCCTTGTGTCTCAGAGGAAGCCTCTGCCTAAAAAGCCTGGGGTGAATGCAGTGGACCTCCTGGGTGCTGCCTGATGGTCCTCAGAAGCCAGTCCCAGTTGACCTCCAGGCCTTCCTGCTGCTGGACATCTGGCAGGGGCCTCTGAGAGGCGCTTCAGCTCTGCTACAGCTCTAGCCAGCCTGGGAGGAGAAGCAGCCTCCACATTCCTGGAAGCATCACGGGCTGTTTCACCAAAAGAAACCACGGAGGGTTGAGTGGCTGATACGGCTGTCACCACTTGTGAGAAGGGCCCCAGTGAGTCCCTCTGATGCCTTCTCTGAAACACATGTCAGATCCCTCACCTCTCTCTCCATGAAGTTCCTGACTTGGTTTGGTGTTCAGGAATTTGAAACCCACAGGAAACATGCGTTCTGTCTCCCCCTTCACAGATGCTATGGAAAGACTCATTTCTGAGGCTTGTTTTTTTTTTTTTTTTTTTTTTTTTTTCTGGGGATTGAACTCAGGGGCACTCGGCCACTGAGCCACACCCCCAGCCCTATTTTGTGTTTTATGTAGAGACAGGGTCTCACTGAGTTGCTTAGCACCTCGCCATTGCTGAGGCTGGCTTTGAACTCACGATTCTCCTGTCTCAGCCTCCCTAAGTGCTGGGATTACAGTCTTGTGCCACCGCGCCCAGCTCTGAGGCTCATTTTTGAACTGCCTGGAAGTCCAGTTTTGCCCCTTACCAGAACTCTTGCCTGCTTTGGCAAAGGAGGTCTCTTCCAACCAAATTTCTCAACTCTCTCACTTCTGACTGGAGTACAAAGACTCAAATCAATTACTCATAAACACTTGTGATATGATTAATTTAATTTTTCTTAAACAAAGAGGATAAATTAAAAGAATCAGCTTGGTTCTTCCCACACTATAGTGATAAGATTAAAAATGAAATTTATACATATTTTATTTCTACATAATAAAGTCTTTGCGCAAAAAAAAAAAAAAAACCCACAGTACATCTAATTAAATCAAAGAAAATCGCCTGCAGCGATGTTACAGGATTGCAGTTAAGCCACTGCCAAACCAGTCCTAGGAATTCTTCGGCACTGCTTTGGGCTGAAAAACTCGATCGGGTTTTGGTGGGTGTGAATATTGGGGGTGACTTTAGGAGAACATGGAGCCTCTTCCTTTGTCAGTCCATAAGGGTGCGAACAAAGGATTTGAAGCTCTCCTAGAGTCACTGATATATCGAAGATAAAAACAAGATCTAATTTGGGTTAAAATAAAACAGAAAGTTAAAAAAAGTTATTCAGCTGATGCTTGAGAGAAGTAAGAAACAAATCCAAGATGGTCTCCCCTCTTTCTGTCTCTTAAACCCTAAAACCATCAACAGGTATACACCTTAGGTGAACTCGAGGGGGGATGGTCTCTCCAAGTCTGTGAGTCTCTGATCAAACTTTGACTCATGTGGCAGCAAAATCCCCATGTGGTCTCAGCTTCAGGAGTCCTAAAGTCCCTGCACAAGTAGAAATGCCTCATGGCCCACTGAGACTTACCCTGGGATTGGGCAATCCCTTGGACTTCTCCTGCAGGGCCTCCTTATCAGGAGGCTGGGCAGGTCGGTGGACGTGGCCACTGGGCTTCAGGGTCACAGCAGGGTCCCTCTGTGTGGCCCCAGCTCCCTGCACACTATGCTGCCTCCTAAGTTCCTAATTTGGTTCCTGATGACATTCTGAAAGGATGGAATTTTGTTCTTGGAAATGGGGCCATGGAACAGGGAGAGACTTATGAAGGGTTGGCCTGGGTCCTGGTCCTGGTGAGTCATTCCTGCCTTTTAGGACAGAACAGTGCTCTCTGACAGGTGCTCAGCAAATGTTTCCTCAACACGAGCTGCTTTCAGCCGCAGCGTGACCGTGTCATGGACCTCATCTGCGCTGTGGGCCTCTGCACTCTTGGTTTCTTCTGCCCAGTGAAGTGAGCTCTGGAGCTTGAGGACCCTTGGTTGTGCCAATAGCTCATGACCTGTCCTAGCAGGAGCAGCTGGCCAGGGGGCTGCAGCTTGCTGCCTGAGCTCCCCCACACATTCTGATCTGATCCTAGTGACATCCTTGGGGGTTGTGCAAGAAGTCCAGAGCCATTTATCTGAAATCCAGAAAGCTCTGAAAGCCAGATGTTCATTCATAAATTTGGCACAAAGTCATGTGGCAGCAAAATCTGAACTAAACAACTGTGGTGTTATTTATAATCTTCATTTATCCCAGAGAATGGAAGTAAACGTAGGTCTGGGTGCAGAAATATTAATGATTTCATTTTAGGGTGCTCTCTCAGGTCGCACTGGAGGTAGTCCGCAGGAGGGGCAAGGAGCACATATTGCCTGTGTCAGTTATTGATTGGTGTGTGGCAACAGGCCCGAAGCTCAGACAAGTAAAGTAACGCATTTTTATCATCTTAGGGTTTCTGTGGGTCAAGTCTGAGCCTGGCTTTGCTGGGTCCTCGGCCTCAGTGTGTCTTAAGAGGCTGAAGGATGAGACCAGGTTCTCTCACAGGGTGGCAGTAAAGGTGACAGCAGAAGCCACAGCCACCTCAGCATCAGCCTGGGAAGCACCCTCTTCCACCTGGCTTGTATGGTGGCTGGAAGGCGTCGGTTCCTGGGGTGTCCTGCTGTACCAAGGCCTCCGGGGGTCCCTGGCTGTTGAGTCTGTTGTTTCTCCCAGGTTGACTGTCACAGGAAACATGGACAAAGGATCAGAAAGCACTGACTGCACAATGGCAGTCAGGGCCTGCAGCCTAATCACAGGACATGGCACTAGCTTCCCATGCTCCTTCACTGGTGGGAGTCGCCAGGTCTGGCTCAGCCCATGGAGAGGGAACTTCATGAGGACCCCAGCACCGAGGTGGAATCTTTAGGGAGCCATGTCAGAAACTTCCAACCACATTGGAATTCAAACTCGGGACACCCTCAGGCCCCAATAGACCTGTGCCATCACCTCTGCTTTACAAGAGCAAGAGGAGTCCTGAACCATTAATGTGTCAGACTGAGGAGAGATGGGTAAGCACTGGGACTTGAGCCTCAGGGCTCCTTCCTCCTCTCCTCCACTTCCAGGTCTATCCTCAGAGGAGCTGATGGTGGCCCAGTGGGGAAAGATGCTCGCAGTCCTCATGAGCCCAGCTGGACCTGCAGCTAACTCACCAGCTACATGATCCTGGACAAGTGCCTCAGGCTCTCAGAACATTTGCTTCTTCATCTAGAGAATAGGGACACGGACTTTCATCTGATAAGGATGCCAACAAGAGAATGTGGGTTTCCACAGAAGGCCCCTAATGTGCCGGTGGCCACGGGTGCCCAGAATGCCGCTCTTTCACCTTTAACCTTTCCTTTCTTCTGCTTCCTGCCACAGTCTGGACACTGGCAGGGGAAATATGATCATGCCCATCTCACAGATGAGGAATTGGAAGCTCACAGGATGTGAGGTGACTTGCCATATGCCCCCAGGGACATGATTTTATGAATGTGGCTACAAATCTATTTCTTGTCCCCACAGCACAAACGTCCGTGAGAAAAGAATTCTGGGTGCCCCTTCAGTGCTTCACCCCATTGCTGGCTGCACAGAAGGGCTGCTGTCAAATGTCTGTTTGGGGGATGAGTGCCCCTGCTTGGGTCCTTCCGCCCACCTGCTCCTCAGCTGAGCCAACTCTTTAAGCCCTGACGGATGCTCTGGCAATAAATCCTGCTCTTAAACTTACTCATCCTGGTCTGTGGATTTCATTCAAATTTAGGAGAAACAATTCCTGAAAGAAGAAACTGAGGGTGAGCTGCTGAGGTCTGCTGCAACACTGGGGGGCACAGCCCACCCTTAAGAGTCACAACACTTATCAGCTCCAGGGACCTGCTGACCCCACCTGCTAGCAGAAGGAGGGAATCGGGTTTCATCTCAAAACTCCAGTTTCAGTACCACACAGTAGAGAGTGGAGCTTAACCTTAAAACCTGGCTTTATGATTCCCAAACTGTGAACATCCTTAACTATCCTCCTAACCTGCTGTCAACTATCTATTGGAAGAAAAGTCTCACTAGCACAGAAGACCACATGCTGGATGGAAATTGTTGAGTGCCACAGGAGAAGACAGGTGAAGTGTACTTGGGATTCAGCTGAGCAAACAATTGCTTGTAGCTGACAATCAAGGAAGACTGCCTGGTAAGAGTCTTTATAGAGCACTGACTCTATAAATTATTACAATAGCACATCCTGAATACCTGGGTCCCATGCCATTCTCTCCTCCGCCTCAGCCTCATCTTGACAATCTGTTTGTCCAGCTACAATCTTCTATCTGATAGAAAGCTTCTCTACAAAATCTCAAGAATCTTATCCAGAAAGATGACCATTAAATGGTTACTGGAAACCATGGCTGTCCATTTGGAAATGCTGTGACCATAGCCCATGTAAGTATCTTAGGCAGAGTCAGCACAGTAGAGCCAAGGGGCTGGTGCCTTGGTGCCAGGCATACTGATGTGGAGGTGCTGCTGATGATAATTGGCCCCTGGGAGATCTAGAGATGAGGCCTCACAGAAGTTGCCCACAGCCTCCTGGACTGGGATTCCTATAGCACACCTGACCTGTTGCCGTTTTTAAGAAACTTTTCATGGTAAGTTATATTAGACATTTTAAAAATTTCTGTCAGGGTCACCTACTATGTTACCAATCTCTGACATAGCAGTCCAGAATCTGTTTTGATAAAGCTCTCTAGATGATTCTGAGGCATACTATTAGATTGAAAATGTCTGTCCTGAAGTAAGAGGGTCAGTCTCATGCTCCATCTGTGCTCAGGAGCACAGGCACGAGAATATTTAGGTTGACAGAGAAAATTCCAGTGCTGGCTACCTGGGAGGAGGTGCCTCTGGTGCACAGACCAGACGTGACACAAACAGGACCCAGGCTCTGGTGCAAAGCTCAGGGCTCATTGTCTGCTGCTCTGTTTTTTCTATCAGTCTTTGTAGGGTCATGCGTTCACCTGTTCATGGAATGGGACTATTTGGCAATCAATGCCAAGAGGAAGAAGCTGCCTCAGAGATCAGAATTAAGAATAATTACTGTTGCTGTCGGCAATAGAGAGATGATGAGAAAATGCAACCTCAGAGACACGGAGGCCTCTGCTCACACAAGAGCGTTTTTGACAGACTGGAGCAGAGAAAGAGAACAATCCACCCCAACTCCCACCTGGGAAGTCTCTGGAGCAGCGAGCTCACATCAAAGACAAAACTCTCTACCCAGAACAAAAAATGGAAACATCAGCTCAGATAAAGGTTGGGGACAAAGAAAAAATCTCGGTGGCTCTTCCACTCTCCTGCCCAGCTAACTTGAGGCAGAGAAATCAAACTCATTCTTTTTTCTGGGTCATGTCCCTAAGATGAGATATCACAGCCAACTTGGTAAAGCAAATCCGTGTTCAGAGTTCCCTTCATTGGCTTTTCAAAATGACTAGCTGTAATTGTAATAACTCTAGCACTAACCCAGATTATTACTAATGGAACATAATTATGAGATTACTGTGCCCAACACTGTCAACTTACATAGGAGGAAATTGAGGCCCAAAAGGGAAGAGACTTGGCTGAAATTTCAGAGCCCGTCAGTGGCCTGAGTTGTCCAAATCACCTGTGCTTGTGGCTTCCTGAGTAAGCAGACGGCTTGCTTGCAAGTACCATGGCATGTCACAGTTGCTGAGTGGCCCAGCAAAGAGACAGAGATAGAGAGGAAATGAAGGCCTCCTGGAAATCTCACATTTCATGGAAGACACCAAGACTCAAAGAGACAGAGGGCCCAACGCTCAGCTTTTAGGACCTGATACAGCCTGAGAAAGTTCCCCAAGCATTCGTATACAGAGCACACCTTCCAGCTACTATTGCTGGGCTTTCTAATTTTGTGAAAACAACCGTTTGCAGGACTATGTATATTTACATGCATTTTCTTTACCCATTGAATTTAGGAATGCTTATCTTCATTTTGTGCTTGAGAAATTGGGTTTCTAGGAACTTACTGAGTTCCTCATTTGTAAGGTCAGTATTCAAACCCAGGGCTAGCTGGATGCATGGAGCCTCATCTTCCCATGCCTGCCTGCCTTCTGCCCACCTCTGGGCTGATACGTGACTACTTACAGGTTATGGGAGAGTGGTACGATGTAGATCTGGAACGTCCCCAAAGGCCATGTGCAGAAGCAAGGCTCTGGGAGGTGACTGGATCATGAGAGAGCCAAAGCCATCTGTGGACTAATATACCTCTACCTTCATCATCTGAGTGGACTTGGGTGGGGATGGAAACGGTAGGAGGTGGAACCTAGATGGAGGGAGTGGGTGTCTGGGGTGCGCCTTCAGGACCGTGTCTTATTCCCAGCCCCTCTGCCTGTGCTTCCTGGCTGTTATTAATTGAGCAGCTTTGTTCCAGCACAGCCTTCTGCCATGATGTCTGGCCCTATCTCGGGCGCAAAGCAAAAGATCCAGCTGACCATGGACTGAAACTTTTGAAACTATGAACCAAACCAAATCTTTCCTCTTCTCAGTTTATTTTCTTGGATATTTTTGTCACAGTGATGCAAGCTGGACTAATATGGAAAGGAACTATAATAACTTTGGAGAAATAGTAGAATAAGGACCACGGTGCTTTTTCAGAAAGTGACAACTTGCTGGAAATAAATGGAAAGTGACAAAATTCAGATAGTCTGAAGATTTCTCAAGGAGTATATGGCTTTGTCATTTGTTCTGAAAAAGGTCCCTTTATTAGACACTGGCTAAGTACTTATTACACACGAGCCATATAGAAGTCAGAGGGGCTTATTCTCAGGTTCTGCTCCCCAAGACCTCAAAACCAGGTAGGCAAGACAGGGTTGAGTGTATAATTGATCCAAAGATTTCATCAGGTATCCTGTTCATTGGCATGGGACCTGTCACAGTTTCTGGTAGAAAGTCCTTACATCATCGACTCTGGACTTGGCCAGCAGGATGTGGGAGTCATTATTTCATGTCCAAGTCAGAGCTTGAAGAGGAATTAAAAGTTTCTTCCACCACTTTTCTGGCTTCTGCATGGGAATGGTACGGCTTGGAGGGTGCTGTCTCATCAACCTAGCTCCCAAAATGAGGAGACTTGGGCTCCTTAGAGGTGTGGCCCACAGAACGGCAACCTTGGGCAGAGCCAGCCAGCAGCCTCCACGTAACATGAAGGAGAAATAAGTTGATATACATTGCTGAGACTTTCAAGTTGCTTGTTTCAGAAGCAAGGCAGACCGACAGGATAGGAAAATCATACAAACTAATTTTAATACAAAGTAGAAGCAGATGACTTCCAACAGAAATATAAAAACACAATGTTATAAGTCTAGAGAAAGAAGTAGAGTGGTTCTTTTGGTAAAACTCAAGGTGGCTCTATAGAGATGATGGTGTGACAGAGGACACTGCATATACCACATGGTGTTCACATCATCCATGGCTGGACAGGTGGTTGAGGTAAAGGCAGTAGGACCAGAATATCTGAGAAAAGCAAGTTCCTCCTCTGTTATCTTGGCAATCCTTTAGGATGGTGTTGCTTTTGGTGAACTACTATCTATTTGTAGAATTTCAGGAGCTCTGGTCATCATCGACTGACATCTCCCCCAGAGAAGCTCCCGTGGATGGATTTCCTAATGTGATATTCGTTTGACGGAGAGTGGATGGCCTGCCCTAGATTCAGAAGGGAGGGGATAGGATACCACACACCAGAGCTGAGCTCATTGCTGTTTGTAAGATGAAAGGGCTTTGTGATTTTGGATTATGGCCCCCACACCACCCCACACCTGGCCTCAATTTCCATACGCATATACTGAGAGGAGGAAGTGAGAATCTCTAAGGACTCTTTCAATTCTGAAAAATCTGAGCTGCTGAAGATTCATTTTCATGAAAGACTCCAATGCTAGATTTGATTTCAGCTGCCAATTAAGTGTCATGTCACACATGCATATAAGTTTGCCGTGTTGACCCAGACGATGGAAAACATCCGCTCCGTCTCTGATAAAGGTCTACCAGTTAATTGCTAGTCTCCTCACTCTCCAGGGCCTTGTTCTTTCACATCCATGTTAACCTTTAATTTTCCTCTGTCGTTTCTTAAAAACTCTTCTGTATTCTTCAGGGAGCTTTTCTTTCTCCCACCCTCTAAATCATAACTGCTTGTAAACAAATGCTGAGTTCCATACTCAATATCTTCCCATTGTATATTCCTTATTTCTTTTGATCATCATGAAAGAACTTTGTTTTTCACTATATGCCTGTTTCTGAGCTGTTCAAGCAAGGTGAAAACCTGAATTTTTCTTGATTTTTATTCCATACACTAAAACTACTTAAGAAAATTCTGTTGGCCCTGTGTTAAAGCTGTAGCCCAAACCTGAGCAATTCCTGACAGCTACATCTCTACCAAACTGCTCCCCTATTAGCAGTCTCTCTTCAAGGAAACTCCTGCTGCTCTCTGGTCCCTACAGTCTGCTCTCAACACTGCTGCCGGGGTGATCATGTACAGAGTAATCAGAGAAGGCAACCACCAAAACGTGCCACTCAGAAGTCCTGTTGCAAGAGGTACAATTGATTAATGATCCTAGTTTTTGAACCCTTGGATCCACCACTATATTCATAGCAAGATGCTGCTTCTCAAGGGCCGTTCCTGTTCAGTGCCAGGCAAGGTGGAGGTGTGAAGCAAGCCCTTTCAGCAATGCACACGATGCTACCAACTGCTGGCCTTGGATCGAGGGGAGGCACTGCCTTGACCAAACCTTTCTTAGAACCCGGAAGCATCCGAGGCTCTTCCTACTCATCCTCCTTCCTGCTGCCTCCTAACAGGGCAGATGTGCACTGATGTTAGCAGGCTCTCCTCACTCACTCCAGCCTGCTAGGGGCATCCTTCAGTGCATTCTGAAATGAATTCCAAAGAGGATTAATTCAAAATAACCTCTTCTCAAATACACCATAACCAAACTGTTGTGAATATAGGTTCAATAAAAAAATTCCAGATGCAGCCAGAGGAAAATGGCGCATTACTTCAAGGAGAAAGATGCTATGAATAACTAAAGGTTTCTCACCTAAGACCAGGAGGCCAAAAGGAAGAGAGCGGTAGAGTGCGAGAGTCAAAAGCGGCTGACCTGGAACTCTGGCTGGTGGACATGCCCTTCAGGAAGAGGGTGAAATGAAGACATGGGCCCGTAAGGGAAATAAGACTTGATCCCCAGCCCTATCTTTGGAAAAGAAAGTGCTAAAGAATGTTTTCCAATAAGAAGAGGATGATACCAAAAGAAAATCTGGGATATCTGGAATGAAAGAAGAGTCACAAAAAGAGCAAAATATTTGGAAAATAAAATAGATTGTTCTGTTCCTTTTAGGATCTTTAAAATACACATGACGGGGGGCCTGGGGTTGTGGCTCAGTGGTAGAACACTTGCCTCTCATGCGTGGGGCACCAGGTTCAATCCTCAGCACCACAAAAAAATAAATAAAATAAAGATATTGTGTCCATCTACAACTAAAAAAATATACATGACAGCTGAATCATTGCCTGATTCGGGTTTCTCAGACTTATCAAAAGAAAGATGAAGTGACCACCTTAATATAAGACACAGTAGACTTAAAAGCAAGAAAAATCACCGAGTGTATACAGAATGCTAAAGAAAGAGATCAGTTTGCTAGAAGATATAAAAGCTAAATATGCTTTTATATTGGATGTATAAAAGCATATTTTGAGGGTGTATCACCTAAGGATACACCCTCAAAATACATGAAAAATGAATAAATGGAAAAATGGTGGTAAAAAAATCAAAGAAGGCAAACCTGATTCTTGGAAAATTACCAACCACTTTGATATGCCTGTGGCCAGACAAACTAGAGAGAAGATGCAAATGAATACTATCAGAAACAAAACAGAGGACGTGACCACAGATTCTACAGTCTTCCATACAATGGTGGGAAATCACCAGGAATAATGAGCACTCAGAGAGATTTGGCAGCAGATGAAATGGACCATTCCTTCTAAGGCACCAACCACAAATGGTGACCCCCAAAGAAAGGGACAACCTGAATAATACTATATCTATTTTTAAAAATTTATTTCATAGTTAGAAACTTTTCTCACAACACACACACACACACACACAACTGGACTAGATAATTTCACTGGCAAATACTACTGAACATTTAAAGAAGGAATAACACATTCTGTGCAATCTTTCAGAAAACAGGAGGAAGACTCATCTCCCAGTTCACTTTATAAGAACAGTATTATTCTGACACCAAAATCAGACAAAGGCTGGGCATGCTGTAGCATGCCTGTACTCCAGCAGCTTGGGAGGCAGAGGCAGGAGGATTGCAAGTTTGAGGCCAACTTCAGGAACTTAGCAAGGCCCTAAGCAATTTAGTGACATCTTGTCTCAAAACAGAAAGAGCTGGGAATGTGTCTCGATGTTTAAGCCCCAGTGATTTCAATCCCTGGTACCAAAGAAACAAACCAAAAAACCCAAAAGCAGACAAAGGAAACTACAGAACAAAATCCTTTGTGAACACAGAAGCATAGCCCTCAACAATAGCAAAATCAATGAGTAGCAAATCAACGAGTTAGGAGCATAGCTTGGTAGCAGAGTGATTTTTCATCATGTTCATGGCTCTGGGTTCTGAAAAAAAAAAAGAAAGAAATTCCACAAATAAAAAAAAAAAGAAAGAAATTCCACAAATAAAATTCAGATACTTACAAATAATAAATAATATAATCTGAGTAAATCTGCCATGCTAAAATAGCAAAAAAAGAAAGAAAGAAAGTAAAAAGAAAAGAAAAAATGAATAAATCAATTATACAGATAACAAAATTTGACAAAGTTCAACATTTTTTCTTGAAAAAAAAAATAACCAAGACTCCCAGTAAATAAGAATAAAATATAGCTTCCTGAATCTGAAAAAAAAAAAAAAAAGAAGAAGAAGCTATTAAGACAAAAGCCCTTCAGGCAACCCCATACTTAATGGTGAGAGACTGAATTCTTTCCCCATAGATGGGGAGCAAGACAAGGAAAGCCACTCACTGCTTCAATTCCATAACACTCTGAAAGTCTAGCCAGTGAAGAAAGGAAGGAAGAGTAATGTGGGGCATGCAAGGGAAAGGAAAACTACATTATTTTGTAGAAAATCCAAAAGAATCTACAAATAAACCTATTATCCAAGTTGCAAAGGCAACAAGAAATGCAAGTTTATCCAATAAATGGTGGTGGAAATACTGGACATACATAAGCAAAACCATGAGCGTTGATCTAAGCTTCACCCCTTATACAAAAATCAACAGTGTCAAAGATCAACATGTAAAACTATAAAACTAGAAAGCCATCAGAAGAGATCATAGAAGATATTTTTATGATGTTAGATAGGATAACAAAACCACGAACCATTAAAAAAGCTACCTTGAATTTTATTAAAACAAAAGAATAATCTGTGAATCACAATGTTAAGAGAATGAAAAGACATAATAGACTGTGCTGCAATGTTTACAGCAACACAACTCAAAATAGCCAAGTTATGGAAGAAGCCCAGGTGCCCATCAACAGGTGAATGGATAAAGAAAATGGGGTATGTATACACAAAATGAAGTTTGTTTTAAGCTATGATTTTTATTAATTTCTCTCCAAATTTCAAATCAGTAATATTATAATATATTAGGTAACAAGAGGCACAGTATCTTTTTAATCAATTCAAAAACCCTATGTGAGAGCTTGTTTTATTAGTTCTAATTAATTATACATGACAGCAGAAAGCTCTTCGACTCATTGTGCACAAATGGGGCAGAGTTTTTTACTTCTCTGGTTGTGCATAAAGTAGAGTTACACCATTTGTGCAACTATACACAATGGAGTTTTACTCAGCCATAAAACAAATGAAATTATGGCAGGTAAACCAATAAAACTAGAGAACATCATGCTAAGTGAAACAAGCTAGACCCAGAAAGTCTAGAGTTGAAAGTTTTCTCTCATATGTGGAAACTAGAGCAAAACAAGGAAAAGGGGGGGTGGAAGATTCCATGAAAACAGTAGAGAGATCAGTGGAAGGGTTGAGGTGGGTGAGGAGGGACAGGAAAGGGAGGAATGGTGGAATGGAATCGGCCAAATTATGCTATGTACATATAGGAATATGCCACAATGAAATGCACCTTTATGTCTATCTATAAGGCACTAATTTAAAAATCTATAAATAAATGTAAAGAAGACCAGTAGAGGAAAGGGGATGGGGAGGGAGGAGCGGAGGGAAAGGGGACGTACTGAGGACTGATGTGGAGCAAATTATGTTCCATACATGCATAGTTATGTCAAAATGAACCCTAATATTATGTCTAACTATAATGCACTAATAAAAACATAAAATTTTTTAAAAAATACAATAAGTATTTGTAAATGACAAAACTAATAAAAATTTGTATTCACAATTTATAATGATTTCCCAAAACTCAACAAGAAGGAAATAAACAATCCAGTTTAAAAATGGGTAAAAGACTTAAACAGTAACTTCCTCTAAAAGGACATAACAATGATGAATGTCCATAGGAATCTGTTCTCAATGTCATCACCTCTTGGGAAAAGGCACACTATAATCATGATGAGACTTCAGTGCACCCTTTCCAGAATGTGTGTAATACTGAGAATCAGAACGCGTCTGCACTGTTGATGGAAATGCATATGACCTGTCCACTCTACAAAACACTTTGTGATTTCTTTTAAACTGTTGCATTCACTTACCACCTGACCTAGCAACCCCACTCCAAAGTATTAATCATAAATGAAAAACTTACGTTCACACAAAATACTATGTGTGAACATTTAAATCTAGTGTATTTATAATCGCCACCAACTGGAAGCCACCCAAATGTCCTTCTGAGGCTAAAAGCATCAACAAACTGTGGTAGAGCCATCTGTACACTGGAAAACACTCAGGAAATGAAAGACAGACATCGCTGTACACAACAGAGATGCAACTCAAGGCATCCTGCTGAGCAAAAATGCCCAGTCCCAAAAGGTTACACAGTAATGCACGTGGTGTTCACAATAAAGCTCAATACACACTTGGATTTTTTAAAAGCCTCTATGCAAACAAGGAATAGAGGGAATTTTCTAAAGGTATTAAAGCACATCTACCCAAAATATAGGGCAAATATCTTTCTTGGTGACCACTGGAAGTAGTGATCATTAAACTGTGAGCAAGACAAGAACAGCCAGCCTCGCTATTGATATTCTAGATTGTCTTGGAAATCCTAACCAATAGAGTAAAGGAGAAGAGTAACTTGTAGAAAGAAAAAGAAGGGGGGAAAAAAACTACCTTTTTACAGCTTATAATTATCAATAGAGCAGATTCAAAAGCATCTACAAATCATTTCATAAGAGTTTAGTGAAATGGTTATATATGAAACCATGTGTCATAAAATCACATTACATTTCCATATTGCAGCAAACATAAAGATGCTCTTGTATTTATGAGAGTAAGACATATGGTACTTATACATGATTCTGTTAATGGATGTACAATGCCTACATTAAAATAATAAAACTTTATTGAAACTTTTTCAAAGACCCAGGTAAACAGATAACTAGCTGTAATCAGCAGTATCAAGGCTTGCTATTTAGATGGAGATGAGTTTCCTCCAATAGACCTGAGGATTGAATGTAAGGCCAATCTAGATCCCCAAAGATTCATAATTGGACAAACTGATGCGAAAATCTATGTGAAAGAAGAAAGGTGAGAGCTTCTGGGAGAATGATTGGGGAGGGGAGAGAACCCTCATGGAGGGTTCTACAGTCACGTTCTAGTGGGTCACACCCGTGGTACCGACGGGAGGACCGCCAAGTTGGTCCTGTAGAGAGAAGCCAGACAGCAGCCCTAGTGCAGAAACTGGCACATACCCCCATGGCTTTTTGGATAACCATGGTGGGGGTGGCCCACAGGTGAAAGGTCTTTGTCATTTGGTTATTCGTATGGAGAAAAATGAAAATGTATAAATCTCACATGAGTTAAATACCAAAATGTGAGAGTAAAAAAAATGTTAGAATATTTTCATAATTTTCCAAAGGGAAGGATTTTCTCACTAAGCCTCCCCACGACCTCCCCTAAGGAAGACTGTGCTGATATGAAGTGTGATTACAAATTCAGTCATGTTAAAATCAACACTTCTGTTCACCCAGGCACTGCATCACTACAGAGATGAGCTGCAAGCTGGAAGAAGAGTCGGAACAGCAAATAAAACACTCAAATCCAAAATATGTAAAGATCAAACCCAAATAAATAAAATATACAAACTTACATAGAATCATGGGTCAAAACTGAACTTAAGAAATAAAGCTCACAAGACAAATACACATACATGAACCCATGCAACCAGTATGCAAACATACATAGTAATCAGTTCCAGTTAAAACATATTCACTATTTGCAATCATCACATATGTGGAAATTAAGAATATTCGCACAAACATGTTCATAGTAGCAAGAATCCAGGCCAGGGGTTGTGGCTCAGTGGTACAGTGCTCGCCTAGCATGCATGAGGTACTGGGTTCAATCCTTAGCACCATATAAAAATAAACAACTAAAGGCATCCTGTCCATCTACAACTACAAAATTATTTTTTTTCATAAAAAGAAAGAAAAATAATCCAGGCCAGAGTCAAGCACCCCTCAGCTAGAGAACATATCAATTTTACTGACATATATTGACCCAGGGGATTATTATGCACTAGAGAAAATGAATTACTGCCACAGGTCCATGTGGCTGTATGTGAAAATGCATAGAATGTTCAACAATGGTGGGTGTAGACCATGACCTACAAAATATTTCCATTTTTTGTGAAATCTAAAATCCATTTTTTGTGAAGTCTAAAATAACAATTTTTATAAAAGCCCCAAACCATGTTTCAGAAGACACACACTTCTAGCATAAAACTTTAAAATGTAGGATGCTAAGCTAAAAATTCCCTGGAGGTTGTCCACAGGATGGTGGTCAGGCATCCCTGATGGACCTGGTCATGATTTGCTTCAGGAACATCCCCTTGTTATCATTATTCATAACGTGTACATGTTAAATGCATTGCTTTGCATGAGTCAAACATACAATAAAAATCATCTGAAAGAAGACAAAATAAGGAACTGAAGAAAAACGGGTTGCCACGGGGAGGGCAGAACTGTCAGAGCAGGAAGGGAGGTGGTGGGTGGGTCAATGTGACGTGTGGCCTGGGTGGTAAGTGTCGCTGGGGTTTGGGTGGCTAAACAAAAGGGCCAGCTTGACCTGCTGTAGGATAACAGGAAAGAGGAGCAGGATGTGCATTCTGCTGTTCCTGTGTTACATTAAAAACGTGCCCACGTCTAGTGGTTGGAGCAGCGGAGGTGTATATTGCTCGCACCGTTGCTGTGTGGGCGGGGCTCAGCAGGGGCAGTGGGTGTCCACTCCGCTCCCTCCAGCTGGGTCAGCCCAAGGTCTAGGACTGCCTTCTCAGAGAGCTGATTACTCTTGGGGCTGGAATGGGAAGACTCGACAGCGGGGGCTCTGTGGGGTCTCTGCAGCATGGTCCCTGCTGGGCAGTCAGCTTTCCTGGATGCTGGTCCAGAGTTCCATCGGCGTGTGTCCCAGCAGAGAGAGACCTCTGCAGAAGCTGGGCCACCTTTTCCAACTCAATCTCAGAAGCCAGGCAATGTCACTCTTGTGCATTGTGTCATCAAAGCAGTTGCAAAAGACCCACCTGCTTCCATGAGGATGCAAAATCAACTTGATCTAACTATGGGGGAGTATGAAGGTTCCAGAAAAATGTACAGAGCTGGAAATGTTGGTGCAGCCAATTTTTACAAAACCCAGATCTGTGGCAGTGTGTTTTGTGGTCCAAACAGGGATGGAGGTGGACTCCGGGTAAAGAGGTAGAGAAGAATCAAGGAGGGGGACAGCTGAAGAACAGCCATCATCTTCGAAGTAGTACTTCAGGTTTAAGCACTTGGAAGATTGGCTATAGGAGTTCAAGGCAGGCACAGCAAATTCAAGATCCACAAGGTGAGGAGAAAATACCATACTCAGCATTGATTTGTGCCCATAGGAGAAGGAAAGCTCTTGGGAGGGAAAGGCCGGGCAGGTGTAAGGGGACCTAGGGATTGCTGGAGGAACTGTGCAGAGAAAATCAATGTGCAGTGTGCAGAGAGGAATGGCAGGGACATGGAGCCAGCACAAGGGACGCCCAGGAGCGAACAGCCGATGCCAGGGGCCAAGAGGACTTGACGTGGCATCATCCCCCCTCAACAGGACCGTCGCCTGGCAAAAGCCCTGAAACCTCAGATTCATCAGCTGTCCCAGCTCCCCGAGCAGCCAGTCCACCGTATGTTGGAAGAATGTGATGTCCTGTCAGAGGGGACAGAATAATTCAGAGTGATGTCGTCATAAATATTTAATGATATGAAAAAATGTTCATGAGACAGTGTTAAAGTTAAAAAAAAAAAGTACATTGCAAAATAGTATGAATGCACAGAAGGACCGAAAAAGACGTTCGCCAAAACGTGAGCCTCGTTCATCTCCAGGTACGCGAGTCATTGACGTGTCCTCCGTTCACTTTTACACAAGCTCTGGATTTCCACAAGGAAAGTAATTAACATTTTAATACGTAAAAGAGAGTAATTGTTATATTTTAAGAAGGATCCGGCTTGATGCTACACAAGCCAGGGAGAGTTTGATGCTTTAATGAGATTCCTCCAATCGATCCTTTATTATGAAATTTTATTTCCTGTTAGGTTTGCATAACTAAGGTTGGTTTTTCTTACCTATTTAAATTAGCAGCAGCTCTCAAACTGTCAGTCTTCCTGGATTCAAGGGAGGCAGAATTGCTTCCCTAATAGTACTGAGGTGTCTTGTCTCTGTCACTGTGCTGGCTTTTTCACTGATCGTGCAGAGGTGCTGCAGAGCAGGGCCACGGGCTCCTCCATGGGAGTCAAGTGGAGGCACCCATGTCCCAGCTGTCACCTTGTCCACTGCCACACACCTGCAGCAAAAGCAAAATAAATATAAAAGAAAAGATAAAAAGGTGTTTTTAAAAAATGCAAAAGCTGGTGAGGTCGTGGAGGAAAAGGAACCCTTTGTACCATTTGTGGAAATGTAAATTAACACAGCCACTAGGGAAAACAACAGAAAGGTTCCTCAAAAACCAAAGAAGTGACCACCCTAGAATGCAGCTATGCCACTCCTGGTTATGAAGTCAACACACAGAAGAGATACCTGCACGTCCATGGTTATGGCAGACAAGCCCTATTTACAGTAGCCAAGGTAAGATAAGAATCACCCCAGGTGCCCATCAACACAGCATGGAGTCCTGTTCACTGGTGAACAATGAAATTCTGCCTTTGGCTGCAAAATAGATGGACCAGGAAGACATCATATTATGTGGAATAAGTGAGACACAGAAAGACAAATACCACGTGTTTTTTCTCACAGGTATAAATTAAAAGACAACCAATGAAAAAATAAAAGCAAAGATGGCCTGAAAGTAGAAGAGGTCCATTAGGGTCTGGATAGAGGATCAGCGGAAGGAGAAAGGAGGAAGGGGACAAGGGACAGTGGAAGAAGAAAGAGGAGCATGGTCAAGGCTCCACGTATAGAAATGCACAAAGAAAGCCATGTATATGCATAATTAATATGTATCAAGAATTATAATAACAGTCAAAAAGGAGAAAGGGTGCCAGGCCTGCTCTCCAGGAAGCAGCTAGAGGCTCTCATGCGAGGCACCTGCTCAGGGCACATCTCTCCCACCTTCCATGTCACCAAGTGGAAACCACATCCCCAATGCTTCTGCCTGACACTTGGGAAGGCGAGTGACAGACCGAGAGACAAGCTGAAGCAGGACTTTTCCAGGGGGTCCCCCTGTTTACTTAAGTGTGCAACTGACAAATGACAGTTTTCATCTTGGGCGTGAGACAGACATACTCATGAAAATGAGCAAAGTCTCCCACTGCAAAGGGACACACTGACAGCATTTGCTGTTAATGACAAAATCTGAACTTCGAGGAAAACAAAACAGAATTTTTGCAGATGTGTATCTTCTCCTATGACCTTGATTGCTTCCCAACAGACTTTTCTAGAGGAGATGGTGGGGGATCTGTTTTCAGTTATTGTAAAATGAAATACGTTGACATTTGGAAGTTCCTCCTAACTCCATAAAGTAATATTTTCCCACCAATCACTGCATACTGTTATACAACTGTGCATGGGTATAATATCTAATCAAAGTGCAAATAATAGGATACAAAATGTTTACCAGTATGGTGAGACAGTTCACCTTCAAGAAACTCCCACATGTTAGTGTTCGGTGCACAGGAAAAGGAAACTGGACTTGTCTAGAAAGGCTGCTCAAACACCCCTCCCCTTCATGGCCACAGGAGTGCCTGAGGGGCCCTGGACAGGAGAGAGGCACCAGGAGTTCGGTTAGGTTGAGAAGGCCGTCAGCTGCTGGCTCACCAGGGTTGGGCTCCTTTTTGGTACAGTTGACCGTTTCCCTCCTGTTCCGTGTGTTAGCCACGTGAATACGCCCACACCACACTAAGCACTCTACGGTGACCTTTGCACTTCTTACAGCAAGCCTATCAGTTAGGTGGCTCTCACAGGTGGGAAAGGGGTCATAGCATGGTTCACCCATTAACCCATAATCCTTAGGAGGAGAAGGGCTGTTCACAGGGTAGATGAATGCCCGACATCCGAAGAGACTGCTGGATGGCCTCCCAGCACGCCTGCAATCCGCCCGCCAAAAGTCTCTGGGCTCCAGTTGCTACACGTCCTCACTCACATTTGAACTTGTAATTTTAACTTCAGTGGCTCAAGTGGTGTGTGGGGGTCCATCATTTTGGTTTTAGTGGATGCTCCTTGATAACTGATATTGCTGAACATATTTTAATGCATGTTTTATTCTTTTATGTGTCTTCTCTTTTTCAGATCTATTTCCAGATTTATATTTATTTCTAGTGATGGGTTTGTCTATCCTTGCTCCAATGCCACACTAGTGAGAATATTGTAGATTAAAATAACTTGGAATCAAGCAGTGTATGTTTTCTAATTTCATTATTTTCATTAATGACATTTTACATTTCATGATAAATGTTATAATGGCTTGTCAATTTTTATAGTAATTTTTCTGTAACTGTTTTTCAGATTATAGTCCATCTAAGATCTAATTTCCAAAAGAATTGCCACTGCAGTAGATTATCCCATTCCTGAAGCTGGTCAGTCTCTTTGTTTTTATAGGTCTTTTAAAAATCTCCTTCAGCAACGTGTGATAATTTTCAGGGTAGGTGTCTTGGACATTGCTGGAAAATATGTTTTAAGTATTTTGTGACTTTTGATGCTATAATAAATGATAATTTAAAATTTCATGTTCTAATTATTCATTTCCAGTTCACAGAAATTCAAATAATTTTTGCCTTTTGACATGGTATTTCATCAAACCATGCTGCATTCACTTAATTCAAGTATTTTTGGTGTTACTTTGATTTTAGATTGCTTGGCCTTGTCCATGTTAACCATCAAGTAATTTATGAAGGAGGACAATTTTTTTTGTGCTGATCACTTAATGCCACTTTTTAAAATTTCTGACCTAACACAAGGACCAAAGCATAATGAGGAAGAAATATATTTTGGAACAACATTTCTGTGTTTTCCATCTTTATGGCAGAAAAATAATTTTTATTAAGAATTTGATGTAGGATTTTCAGGATAGCCTTTATCAGACTGAGGAAGTTTCTTCCTATTTCTAGTTTGTTGAAAGATTTAAATTTTTTATCATAATTGACCTTTGGATTTAGTTAAATAGTCATTCGCACATTTATAATATTGATATGACCAAATACAATGCTATTTTTAGTATGTGAATACAGCAAATTTTATTAATTGACTTTCAAATATTAAACCATCCTTGCATTCTTAAGATAAATACCACTTGCCCATGTTATATTGACCTTTTTTTATATATTGCAGGATTTTATTCGTAAAAATGGAAAAGCTACTATTTCTGAATCTATATTAATCAAAGTTATTTATTTTCACTGGTAATGTCTTGGTGTGGTTTCTTTGTCCATGAAATTCTGAGCTGATAGAATAAATCTGGAAATTGTCATTATCTTCTCTTTCCTGAGTGTGGGTTGCTATTAAATGCGAATTGAACATTTGTAAAATTTATCAGTGAAGCAATCTGGACCTGAAACCTCCATTGTAGGAAATTTTGAAAATATTAATTCAATTATTTGATAGATATAGGAGTACTAAAGTCATATGGTTTTTTTTCATTTTTAAGCTCTGGTAATTGATACCTCTCAAAAATTTTGTCCCTTTCTTCTAAGTTGTCCAACTTATTGTAATAAAGTTCCTCATTATATTTCCCCAATATTCTGCTGCTATCAGAAGACTGTACAATTTCTAACAATGTCTTCTTTGTTGTTTCTAACACTGGCAATTTCTTTATATGAATTTTCATCTTCTTTTGTTCTGGTTTTTTAATGTTAGCTTATTAGTGTCTTCATATTCGAAAGGTTGTTTTAAAATATAGTAACAGAGTTACAGAGTAACTGTTACAAAGTAACAGAGTTACTTTTTTTGTTACAAAGTAACTCTGTTACAAAGTAACAGAGTTGCTTTTTTATTACAATAAAATATCTAGGCCCCTAATATATGGAGAAATTATCCATGTGATTAGATTTGTCTTTCTGTTTTCTATTTTTTCCATCTGCTCTTTGTTCCTCTTTTTTTCTCCCCTGGCTTCTTTTAGATAATTTGTTATGATTTCATTTTTTTTTAAGTTGACTCTTCTGTCTCTAACACCTTATTTTTTTAAATATTTTTTTGTTGTAGATGGACACTATACCTTTATTTTATTTATTTTTAGGTGGTGCTGAGGATCGAACCCAGTGCCTCACACATGCTAGGCACTGAGCCACAACCCCAGCCCACACTTTGTTTTATTGTTTGATTATTGTCATTGGTGTAATTAACTGATCCCGTTCCATTTTTAAACATGATGCCACTGGAATCATGAAGTGAAGATCTTACAGTGGCCAGCTTCTCATTCCTCCCACCTCTTATTGCTGTCGCCATGCTTCAGGTCTATCTGAGTGACACGTGCTTCTCTCTATAAATACACACACACAGGCACACACTGTCACTCAATCATTTATTGGAGATATTCAGAATGGAGTTAACAACTGAAAGTGGATCAAGAACCTGGGCAGTAGACCAGTAGATCAAGATCTACTTGATCAATGAAAAGTAGATCAAGTGCACCTACTGGAAGAAAATGTAGGCCTAACTCTCCATTATGTCATCTAGGAAACTGACTTCCTCAACAAGACCCCTATAGCATAAGAAGTAAAATCAAGAATCAATAAATGGGATGGTATCAAACTAAAAAGCTTCCTCACAGCAAAGGAAACAAGAATGTGAAGAAAGCCTACAGAATGGGAGAAAATCTTTGCCACCTGTACCTCAGAGAGGGTGTTAGTCTCCAGGATAAAGAATTCAAAATCACTTGACACCAAAAACAGACAAAGAAACAAACAAACCAAAAAAAAAACAAAAACCAAATCAATAAATGGGCAAAGGAACTGAACAGGAACTTCACAAAAGAAGAAACATGAATCATTAACAAAAAGATATGAGAAAATGTTTAACTTCTCTAGCAATTAGAGAAATGCAAATTAAAACTACACTGAGATGCCATCTCACTCCCATCAGAATGACAAGGATGTGGGGGGAAAAGGCACACTCATCCATTGCTGGTAGGAGGGCAAATTGGTGCAACCACCCTGGAAAGCAGTATGGAAATTCCTCAGAAAATTGGAATGGAACCACCACATGATCCTATTCTTCAGTATATACCCAAAGGACGGAAAAATCAGCATACTACAGTGACATGGCCACATCAATGTTTATAGCAGCTCATTTCCACAATAGCTATGCTATGGAACCAACCACATGCCCTTCAACAGATGAATGGATAAAGAAAACATGGTGTACATATACAATGGAAATTACTCAGCCATAAAAAATAATGAAATTATGGCATTTGTTTGTAATGAATGGATCTGTAGACAATCATGCTAAGTGAAATAAGCCAATCCCAAAAAACCAAAGGCCAAATATTCTTTCTGATATGCATATGTTAACACACAATAAGGGGGAGAGAGGGAAAAATAGAACTGCACTGGATTAGATAAAGGGAAGGGAGTGGGGATGGGAACAGGAAAGACAGTAAAATGAATCAGATACGACTTTCCTATGTTCATGTTTGAATACACGACCAGTGATACTCAACATCAGGTACAACCACAAGAATGGCATCCTAATTAGAATAAATTATACTCCATGTATGTATAACATGTCAAAATACACCCTACTGTCATGTTTATCTAAACAGAACAAATTTTTAAAAGAAATTTACACGCACACATACACACACAAAGATGGAAATTAAACATTAGTTTTATCTGGTCACACCCTGGTATCCCTTTCTTTATGTAAATCAGAATTTTAACTTTATAATATTTTCCTTCTGCTTGAAGAACTTGCTTAGCATTTCAGGTGATGTGGGTTTTCTGGTGATGAGTTTATCACATTTTTTAAAAATACAAAGATAGCTTAACTGCATCTTCATTTTGAATGGTATTTTTGCTGATAGAATTCTGAATTGACTCAATGTTTTCAGTAATTGGAAGACATCATTTCATTGTCTTCTGACCTCCATTACATCTAGTGAAAAGTTAGCCATATATACTGTATCTATTCATCTGTATAAAGTATGTACTTTTCTCTAAGTGCTTTTAAGTTTTTCTCTATTGTTTGCATTTGTTTGACTACAATGGGTCCATAATGCTATCTGTTTGCGATTTCCTTGGCTCATTGGACCTGTGAATTAATATTTTCCAAATTTGGATACATAAATATTTGGATATTCATGGCCATTATTTATTATTCCTTTCCACATCCTGGGAAGGGGATGTAGCTCAGTGGTAGAGTACATATTTTGCATGTGTAGGGACCTGAGTTCAATTTTCAACACGGGAAAAACAAAAATCCTTTCTTATCTCACTCCATCTTCTCTCTTCTCTCCCTTGAGAACTTTTGTTCCATGTATAATAGACTATTTCATTTGTCACTGTAGCTCTGCTGAATTGTTTCAATATCTTCTTTCTACTCTGAGCTTTGCAACAGATTGATCTATTCATTGGTCTTGCTATTTTTAATCTGCTTTTAAACCCATTATTGCACTATTCATATCCTACTTTGTGCTTTTTTTAGTTCTAAAGTTGCCATTACATGTTTTCCTTGCAGTTTTCACATCTCTCCTGTGAACTCTCAACTGTTTGATAACTCTTTGTCCCTTCTCTATTTTTAAAAATTTTTTTTATTTATAGATGAACACAATATCTTTATTTATTTTATGTGGTGCTGAGGATCGAACCCAGTGCCTCACACATGCAAAGCAAGTGCTCCACCACTGAGCCACAACCTCAGCCCCCGCTTCTCTAATTTTTAAAGGAAGTTGGAATAGCATTATTAAAGTCCTTTTCTACAAACACCACTATATGAATCATCTGCCAGTCTGCTTTACTTAACTATATTTTCTCTTGATTATGAACACATTTTTTTGCTTCTTGGCACATTGAGTGAATTTTAATCATGAGTTTGATTTTAGCAATTTAAGTAGACACTCTTTATTTTGTGATATTCTTCTAAATAATGAGAGATTTTTAAAATTTGACATTTATTTTTTGATCTGGAAGGCAATAAAGTTGTTGAAGAGCACCTTGATCCTGTGGCTGTTTACATTTATGCCTTTCTAGGATCATTTTTATTTCCACTTAGTTTCTGAACTAAACCCTTACTTTTAGGACATAGCATTCCAGTATTTCAATGAGAATTCCAAATTTTTCACTAAGTCCATTTAGTTTGGTGGCTCTCCATCCCAAATTGCATCTCCCCAGTGATGGGCATCTGCTGGGTTTCTTGGTGGTTCTTATTGTCTTTCCCCTTAATATGAAGTTTCAGTATCAGTCAAAGACTTGGAAACAACAAATGTGCAGATTTGGGGCTTCCCCCTGGATGGCTCTCCTAGACTGTTCAACTCCCATCAACTTCCAGCCTAAGTACACACTTCTTTCTCCTCTGCCAGTAAGTTCGCTCTTATCTTGGAGTCCTCTTTCTCTGTGTTTTCAACCAACTGGAGAGTTGCCTTCACGGGGAAAGGTGGCCAAATGTAGAGCTCACCTAGTTTACCACTGGTCTCTAGATTCGTACCTGCCATCTTGAGCAACTTCCAATTACACACACAGAGACACACATTCACTCACATTTACACACATTCACACACTCACACACACACTCTCATATACACTCACATATATGCTCACATTCTCTCTCACACCTCACACACACACACACACACACACACACACATACTTTTTTTCTTCCTGAATTGCAGTTGTTATGGTCTCATACAAGTCACCTGATGTGACCAAAATCAGAATTCCCTTCCCAATATAGAACTAACAGGAGGTTTGTATAGATATGATTCTCTTGTTCTAGATATTTTCACTTAATTTTCTCAGGACCACAACCTTAGCCCATAGGCAGGACAGAAGAGGAATTTATAGTACAAAAGAACTAATATGTAATGAGACCCCAAAAGGGACCAGCAATCTGGTTAAAAATATCACTTAAGACTGGTTACCTAGATAGGCAGGCACTATTTTTTATTACTATCATGTGAGAAATATGGGTCATAAAGGATTTCTTCACTTACACGAAGATAGAGAGTTCAGATGTGAGATAATCACAATTCAATTAATTGCTTGATTTTAAAACACGCAGTCTTTCCACTGATCTTTTGCTGTTAAATATTTCTGGAAATCCTGAGACATCACCCTATTGAAGATGCGTTTCCATCCTTCTTGCCCACTGCCTCATGCATGGGAATCTGGTTTCCTCCTGATTTGTAGATGTCGATGGGCTGTAGTTTGTGCAGAGCTCTGTGTTTAAACAGTGCTGAGGCTTCTTGAGCATTCAGTGGAAAATATTTTTTTTTTGGTACTGGTGATTGAACTCAGGGGCACTCGACCACTGAGCCACATCCCCAGCCCTATTTTGTGTTTTATGTAGAGACAGGGTCTCACTGAGTTGCTTAGCGCCTCGCCCTTGCTGAGGCTGGCTTTGAACTCGCGATCCTCCTGTCTCAGCCTCACTAAGTGCTGGGATTACAGGCGTGCGCCACCGCGCCCGGCTTGTGGAAAATGTTTTTGAGAGATATTAGTAATGTCTGCCATGTTGGGTGACCCATGTTGGGTCACTCAAATGAGTTGTAATTGTGTCTTGAACTTCCTTGGACCAAAGATTTCATTAATTTAAGTAATAGTAAAGGGAAAGGAGATGGCAAGGGTGTTGGGAATGTGCTCACACCTACTGGGGCGCCTTCCTCAGGGCCTGACACATGGGGCCAGAAGGTTCCCCACTCCCAGCCCCAGCCTGTACTTGATCTTGGTGCAGGCCACTCAGGTAAGATGATATCGCAGCAGAAAGGAACCAGCACGGTTGCCCCAGAGGAAGGAAGAAAGCTGCCCTCCATCAGAATACTCCTGTTCTGAGGACGTGGACCTTCAGAAGGAATCACGGCCCTGGGAGCTGTGTACCAGTCGCCATGGGGAGCTAGCCGCTCCTGCTGACTCAGTCGGGTGACTTCAGCTCTTCTCTCCACCGGCATCTGGGGTTCAGCCAACTGCAAAACACTTGTTTTCTGATCACTAGTGAATTAATGTGTCTGGAAGCAAAGATCGTCTCTGCAAAGAATAGATTCACTTTTCTTCAAATGTCTGGGGAAGACATTATGTCTGGGGAAGACTGCGTTGATGTCCAAGAAACTTTCTGAGACTTTTTAAGTCATTATTTTATCTCACGAATGGGACACTGCTGATGCCCAGGAGCAGGGAACTGGAAACCCTGTGCTGAAGGTTGGTTCTGAACTTGGCCCTCGTCGTCAGCAAGGCAAGCTGGGGAGAAGCTTATGACTTTTTTACCTTCTGCTTTCCGTTTTTCTCTTCTGTTTCCCTCTTAGAGTCCACCTCCTCTCTTGCCCCTCCCCTTCATCCCAGGGGCAGTGAACACAGGCTTTGAAATAGAATACAGACTTCAGAACACTTCATATGGATCATGTGACTTCATATGCCACTCAGTCATATGATCCATTTGCACTGGGTGTGGCAGGGTCATCTCAGACCCTCAGTTTCTTCATCTGTGAAATGGCAATGGTACATCCATTCCTCACTGACTTCCTAGAACAATCATCTTCGATGAATCCAACTCTCCT
>PVHX01016953.1:0-41635 GCA_004024805.1 Geosciurus inauris | reverse complement strand
ATATAATTTTTAAGATTCATAATTTCCTTTTCCTAATTTGAAAAAGATTATATAGATACTTCACTAAATTTTACCAAAGTAAACAACTGGTATATATTAACTTAATTATGAGTCTTTCTGATTTTTTAAAATCATAGAAATTAAGTGAAGCATTAAATGAAATATAAGAGAATTAGTTTCAACACAAATGGGGTAGCTCATAGGGCAATGACTGTGGAAGTGACAATTTGAATCAAATATTGGCCTCTGACTCTCTTGTGGCTACATGTGCACTGGGAGCTGCCTGTACAAAAGTGCAGGTCTAAAATTATGGCTCACAGTTGCCTTGGTGATGGGGATGGGGGAGCAGGGAGGAGGTGCTACATGCAAAGGCACGTACCAGTTATCAGTTTGGGCTTTGAGTTCAGACACCAACTCCCAGAGATAGTGAATTTTGAACAAAACAAGATGACCCCAATGTCACGCCAGTCCTGCATCCTTCAGATTGCCTACTTTGCTGAAACTTTCCCACAATTAACCTTTTGATGATGAAACCTATATAATAAATGTGCCGAGATAGCTCTGGTGTCAGATTTCCCCCACCAAGGGTTGGCTGAACCACCTAGCCGCACCTTTTACTATCTCTGTGTGTCTGTCTTTTCCTTATCCCCACCATCCCTTGTCAGATATCTTCTGAATTAATGGCTACTGCTGAGAGATGAGAGGGCTGTGGCAAATGACTGTCACTAAGCACCAAAGACTAAATGCTCATATTCTAGAATGGGACAGGGACAATTCACAAGTCAGGTCATATTGGAAAGGCTTGATTAATATCTCTTAGTAAAAAGCTGTTCAACTTTATGACTAACATAAAATTTAAATAGAATTTTTAAACATTTGCAAAGTTTCAAAAAAGATAACCAAAGCAAAACCTGAAATATTCCATAAAAGGCAGTATAGAGTGTAGTAAACCTATGAATGTGTAGTACTATGAAAAACATAGAATCTATTATAAAGTAGAGCTTATTCTATTTCTTTTCTTTCTTTCTTTCTTTTTTTTTTTTTTTTTGGTACTGGGGATTAAACTCAGGGGCACTCGACCACTGAGCCACATCCCCAGCCCTAGCCCTAGCCCTATTTTGTATTTTATTTAGACACAGGGTCTCACTAAGTTGCTTAGTGCCTCGCTTTTGCTGAGGCTGGCTTTGAACTTGGGATCCTCCTGTCTCAGCCTCCCCAGCCACTGGGATTACAGGCATATGCTACCACGCCCAGCAGTAGTAGAGCTTATTCTAAAAGAACTTTTAAGATACCTTTAGAATGTTACCTTTTTATTTTATTTATTTAGTTTTAGTTTTTGTGATACTGAAGATTGAACCCAGAGCTTCACATCTGTGAGGCAAGCATTATCTACACTCACAGCCCTAGAAGGTTAAATTTTTTGATTACAGGTTTAATTTTTAATGTCAGAGAACAAAAGTAAATAGTTTAGAGAATTGGCTAAGTTCTCAAACTACACTTCTGATAAGGCATAGAACAAGCAAAAATTGTTCAACTCTGATTAGGCTTCTTCATTCAATAAATATTTATTGATTACTTATTATAAACCAGGCACTATACACATTGGTAAATAAATTAGTTCCTGCTGCTGTGAGGCTTTTAATGGCCACAGGAAAACAGCTCTTTTACTTTCTAAAAAAAAATTTTTTAGTTTCTTTTAATTTTCTACAAATCTCTTATTGTTTTTTTGTTTGGTACTGGCAATTGCATCCAGGGGCACTTTACCACTGAGCTATATTCCCAGCCCTTTTTATTTTTTTTTTGAGACAGGGTCTTGCTAAGTTGCTGAGGCTGAACTCAAACTTGTGATCCTCCTGCTTCAGTCTCCCAAGACACTGGGATTATAGACATGTGCCAATGCACCCAGTTTATAAGTATCTCTTAATATGCTATAACTATCTACCTCTCTAAGACTATGAAGCCTACTATTATCCTGTCTCTCTAGCCCTTCTAGCCTCTCAATCTTCAAGACCAAAGTTCTTAAAAAAAGGAAAGAAGGAAAATATTGGGGTACTATTTCTATTATTTTAATAACCCATAGAATTAGTTTTCCATATGATCAACAATGATCTCCTAATTATAAAATTTAGTGAATATATTTTTTAAATTTTTTTTGGTTGTTGATGGATCTTTATTTTATTCATTTATTATTTATATGTGGTGCTGAGGATCAAACCCAGGACCTCACACATGCTAGGCAAGTGCTGTACCACTGAGCTACAGCCCCAGCCCCAAAATTTAGTGAATATTTTAAAGACTTATTCTACTGACCTACGGCTTGACTTTGGATATAAATGAATACTCTTGGCTTTTGTTACACATTGTTCTAGGTTCCCTTTCACGTATCAGATTTCTCCACTTCAGCCTTCACAGGTTCCTCTTCCTCTGACCAACCTAGAGCCTTCCCACAAGGTTCTAATTCTCCCTGTCTGTTCACACTAATAGCTCTTTTTGAAAGACCTACTAGCCTAACCCATGATCTCAGTCATCAGCTATTCGTTGATGACTCCCAAGTCTGTATGTCTATCCATGACTCTCCTGAAATCTGTATCTGAATATTCATTATTTCCACTTGTATGTATATCCAACAGGCAGCTCAAACTCAAAATGTCTGAAAGTGAACTCACAATCTTTCCACTATACTCCATATATACACTCCCAAATAGTTACAATTAATCTGTTCTCCCTTCTATAATTTAATAGTTGAAATGGTATATTTCTTTCATCCTTCAGAACTTAGCACAATGCCTGAAACATAATATTCACACAATAAAAGTATAATGAATAAATAAGCTACAAATGTGGGGATATTCCAAACCTGTCTTCTCTCACCTGCCCCATATTTAATTGGCACTAAGTCCTAAAGACTTTATCTCCACTCCCTCTTTGACACCTTTATGGCCACTGCCTTCCAACCATTCAATCTCCTCCAAATTTATACTCTTCTGATTCTTCCTCTATATTGTTAGTATGTGGAAAAAGCTTCCACAAGAATTATATCACCTTCACAATTAATTATATCCCAATGTTAGGATTCAAAGAGTTAATAAAACTAGCAGACTAAGTAAACAAATGAAAAATTAATGGATGATGGATGGATGAACAAACTAAAGGGTGGCAAAACAAACTAAAATTAGACATCTAAGTGTGAAACCTAATGTGAATTACAGACTTTGGGTGGTTATGATGTATCAATGTAGGTTCATCAGTTTTAACAAATGTACTACTCTGGTGGTAGATATTGATGATTAAGTAGGCAATGAATGTGTGAGAGCTAGGGGCATGTGAGAAATATCTATGTCTTCCTTTTTAAATTTCACCTAAAACCACTCTTTAATAAAAAGTTGTGTTTCTTTTTAATTGTTTCTCTCTCAAAGTTTTTAGTCTTCTAAATCCAGATTATAAAAATTATGTTACTCTTATCTCTACAGATAATAAAAAAAATTGGGAGGAATAAAGTTAATAGAAATAATTTTCCCACTTAAAAAAAACTCAGCTCTCATCGACACAATGAAACTAAACATCAAAGAAATAATTTTCATTAGGACCATGAATAAAAGCATGAATAAAAGTATATAGGGCTATAGTTATAGGGCTAGGGTTATAGCTAGGGATATAGGGTTATAGGGTTATAGCTCAGTGGTACAGTGCTTGCCTCGCACGTGTAAGGCACTGAGTTTGATCCTCAGCACCACATAAAAAACAAATAAAATAAAGATATTGTGTCCATTATCACAAAAAATATTTTTTAAAAAGTATATATAGAAAAATCTACATTACTAGACACAGAATTTTATGCTGGAAAAGTGTTAAAGTGAAAAAATAGAAAAAGAGATTTCAACTTAAAAATATGTAGATAAGAAACACATGACATATTACAATTAACTATAATATTACAGTGTAATGAACTAATGAATCATAAAAGAGAATAAATATGTGTATGTGGCCATGGGGTGGAAGAAACAACCAGATTTTCAAGAAACTCCTCAGACCTCTTAATACTAGGAAAGGAAGCACAGAATGATAGTTAAAGCTTAGTCTCTGGAATCAGGAAGATTTGGATTCAAGTCACAACTCTATTCCTTAACAGCTGTTTCCCAAAAGTACATGTGATTAACTTTTCTAAGCCTCATGTTCCAGATAGATAGATAGATAGATAGATAGATAGATAGATAGATAGATAGATAGATAGATAATCTCCACATAATGTGGCATTAAGTATTAGGGAAAGCAAAATACCTATGTCTGTACTTTAAACTTTTAATTCACCAACATTAAGCTTAGAAACTTTTTGTTTGAACATCTTTTAGATTTAGGATTTCTAATCCTTTATTTCTACACTATCTTTGCCCTTGAGTTTTCAGGTCCGACTAGAAAATTACTAGCTAACATCAAGGAAAGCAATCTTCCTTAGCACAACATGCAAAATACTCTTAGCTTGCTAATTTTGTCTATAAACACAAAACACATGCACAAAGTTTTGTTTTTGTTTTGAGGTACAGCAAGATAAATACATAGCTACAAAGGGTCTTCCTATAAGATACTTAGTAATTACAAAAGGTAAAATAGTAACTCTGTAGGGGAGAAACTTGGCGGATACCTCCTTAGCTAAATAATCAGAGTTATTATCATAAGAGATAAATCAACAGCATGTGCCTCCTCTATGACACAGAACAGGGCTAGGTATATAGCTCAGTGGAAGAGCCCTTGCCTAGCATGCTGAAGGCCTTGGGTTCAATCCCCAGTACCATCAAAAAAAAAAAGACCAGAATGTGAGTATGTGGTATTTATGCCCAGAGTGTATAACTTGAATCTAATCAGTAGGCCAAAGGCAAGTTAAAAGACTTTCTACCAAATTAATTGGCCTGAACTTTTTAAAAAATGTCAGTGTCATGAAATACAAAGAAAAGCTCAGGACCAATTTCAGATTAAAGAAAATTAAAGATACATGACAGGAAATGCAAGCATGATCTTAAATTTTCTTTTGCTATATATTTTACTGAAACAATTTGCAAAATTTGAATAGTGTGGTAGGAGTCAATATTAATTATTTCCTATATGAAGTTCTATTTAACTTGGCATATTTTTAAAAATATTTTTTGTAGTCATAGATACAATACCTTTATTTTATTTTATCTTTATGTGGTGCTGAGGATTGAACCCAGGACCTCACATGTGCTAGGCAAGTGCTCTACCACTGAGCCACAACTCCAGCCCCATAACTTGGCATATTTTTAATAAAAATAATGCTCCTTAGTGTCATCTCTGGTGTAAATCCAATGTCCAAATATGTATAAGTCTGGATTGGTTTATTGTTTTTAACAAACAAGCACCAAATTATTTTCTCATCCACCTCTCCACCTTTATTACATAAACATTGGAATAATCTACACATTTTCTTCTCCTAGATTTATGTATCTTTTATTATTGTATCTTAGTGGTGATCTTTCCATGACAATAAACAAAATGCATCTTCACCCTTTTCTTTTTCTGGTTTATCATTTCCATTTTTATTTGATGTTTCTAAATATAAAAAAGTCAAGATTCTTCCATCAGTTATCTCAAATAAGACTATGCAGAGCAATTCAGTGTGGATAGCAGTCACTTCTCCCCTTCAGTTTTGCTGCTCTTTATACAATAGTGTGATGGGAAATTGGATCACATGTGCTAGAATTGAAAAATGTCATTTTGCAGAAACAACTACATGCAGGGCAGTCTCTACTTTGTCTGCAAAGTAACTGCTTGTTTTTCATGAGGGACATGGAACTGAAAATTTTGGTGCCCAATTTTATTCAAACACTCCACAAATAAGCACAAAAAACAATCTCAACACTACAAACTTTGAGGAGTTGAGACAGTAACCATTATTGGCTATCTTTAGTAGATTCCATTGTTTAACCTGGAAATGTTGGATTTTCTCAAGCAAATTTCCTTGGGGCTTTCCTCTAATGTTGCTAGGCTGGGTTCCACAAGAATAGTGAAGAAATTTTAAAAGTGAAAACTGTAAGGTACTCTGTAGTATTATATAAATTTTTGCTAGTTCCATAAGCTCAAGACAGATGGTTTGCTAAATGGCACTGAAGAAAATCCTGATGACATACTTACACTAAAATGTTTCTGACCAAAGAAAACTATACAACAATATTTACAGGCTAATTTTTAAGAGATGGTTCACATTAATACTGTACATTTTTTACATGTCAAATACATAGTCCAAGAGTTTATAAGTTCATGCATTATTACTTCCAACAATATTATGTACAAGATAAATGCCCCAAGTACTCATGATAGCATTTCAGGTAGAATCAATCTTATGTACAAAAAAAATTCAGTTTGTCTGCTGTGTTAAGTATGTAATTTAAGCAAATTTCAGAGATTACTGAGAAAAAAATCTTAGTTCAGGGGTGATTGATACAAAGTGTCTATCTGTGAGATTTAAAATGTTTCCTTTTTTTAAAAAACACCCAGAACAGATAACCTCTGTAAAACATTCTGGATGATCACATTTGATTATACTACATAATTTAGGGTAAAGTATCACTGGTTAAGTTTTTCTACCTTACTCCTTTCCTTGACAGCATTAATTTCTAAACTAATGTTTATATTGTCACTCTTGTTTTCTTTATTTTAAGATCTTTTTAATGTTACCGTTGTAGGAAGGCAAAGTGTAGGACATCTGATAACTATATGGAAAAATGAAATAAAATTGGGTCCAATAGTTATACCATATGCCATGATAAATTCCAAAAAGCCTAGAAACCTAAATGTAAAAATTAAAACCACAGAAGTACTACAAGAAGACATGGATGAATTGCTTTATAGTTAGGGAATAGGGGAAGACATGTTTGACTCAAAATACAGAATAAATGAAAAAATTAATAAATATGTACTTTAAAAATCTTTGCTTGACATAAAATCATAAAGTAAAAAGATATTTGACAATATGGTGAAATATCTTTGCAATGTATAACACAAAGGGCTAATATCCATAATATATAAGACTATCTTATAAGTGAAAAGATCAACAACCTAATTTTTAGAAATGGGCAAAAAAATTAGAGATCTCACAAAAAAGAAATGCAAATAGACAGAAATGGAAGATAGAGGTCTTTGAATTTACTTTAAAATCTAGTTTTAACTTTGGAAAAATACGATTTTATACAATAAAAAATAAACACATAAAAGAGAAAAAGTCATAAAATGCTAAGGAAAAAGAACTGAAGTAAATGAGCCTAACTATGAATCAAGCTAATGGTATAACCACTCAAGGAAAGTAATTGCAAATTAATTAAAAACATAATATTTTCACCATATATTCCTAGTGATACATATTCTATATTAAGTATAAAGAGAATTTCTGTCTAGTAGTAATACTGGTATTTTTAAAAATTATAGTTATGCAAACAAATAATTATGTTAATATTGGGAACAAAGATTTTCAAAATAAAAAAGACGCAAATAACCAAAAAAGAAATAAAACTAAAAGTTTCAATTTTATATTTGAATTACAAATACCAGTAAGAACTCAAGATCTTTTTTCTTTTAAAAATGACACATCTTAGCTGAGTGCAGTGGCACACACCTGTAATCACAGAACTTTGGGAGGCTGAGACTAGAGAATCCTGAGTTCAAAGCCAGCTTCAGCAATGGCAAGGCACTAAGCAACTCAGTGAGCCCCTGTCTCTAAGTAAAACACAAAATAGGGCTGGGGATGTAGCTCAGTGGTCAAGTACCTGACCACTGAGTACACTGAGTTCAATCTTGGGTACCAAAAAATTAAAAAAAATAAAATAAAAATAATACCTTAACTCTATCACTGAAATGGCCTATAAGTAATGATAACACAGTAGTTATATATGCCCCCTAGGACCCAGACTATAGTCTCTAAATATCATTTGCCATTATAGGGAATTACATGGAGAAATAGCTGATTCCAGTTACAAAGTAGAATATGTTCTAAGTGAACACTTGCTGTACCAGAGAGCAAAGATATTATCACTACTTGGCTCAGGCCAAAAATGCAATAGCAAACCTGGAAGGAGTCTAGCTACCATAAAAGAGGACAATTTGCAGTGAAAAGAAGGACTGAAATGGAGAGAAACATGTTTACTATATAAAAATCCATGAGGTCATAAAATAAATAATTACAACTTACTGAACTTCACTGGAAGTTGCTAAGGCATCAACTCATTACTTTGAAAATTTATAAAATGGGAAATAATCAAGTGTTATGCCCAGATCATGGAGTCCCCAAAGACCATCAGGGAGACCAAAGCACGTATGTAAAAGCAAAGAGCCTTTATTCGGGCGTAAGCTCGGTCTCTCAGACTTCATGGATGCAGCGGTCGTGCAGAGAGCCCCGAACAATGGCTGAGAAGGTTTCTATAGGGGAAGGGGACATGACATGTGCATCCCATCATTACACAAGTACCAATTACAATCGTACAGCACCTATGGTGACAATAGTGACCATTCAGAGTTTGAGGAGTATCTGTAACATTTGGTGGGACCCAATCATGGCTTTTGGGAATTTTTTGAAAATGACCAACTACAAGGTGAGTTTAAGTGACCCAAGTGGGGTTCAGGCAGACTCAGACCTCAGGAATGCCAGGTATGTGATTTTTAACCTCTTTGATTATCTGCTCTGAGGGTGGTCCCAGAGTGGCTTCAGCCTTGAGCAAGTGTGTCTTTACCCAGAACCTGTCTTTACTCAGGCCTACTAGTTTTTCTGGAGGGTCCAAAGCCTGTCATGGGGTTCATTTTAGGTCGGGTCTTTCACAAGCATTCATCCTGCCAAACAATATTTCAGGGTCAACAAATAGTTGATAAGACAAAGCTCTTTATAGAAACAGTCCAGCTAATAAATCAGAAGGAAGGATTTTTTTAATTACTATTTTGTGGTACCTAATGAACCACAAACCATCAAGGATTGCTAAAACCGTTAGGTTAAAGACTAATGAAGAATGTTACACGGGAGGAATCAGCCTAAGGCTATTAGCCCACTAATCAATGCTGACATAAATAGAACAACCAGCTATTGTGTGCCTCCATTTGATTGTTTCATCTGCATAAAAATCAACAGAATTCTTTAAAAAGATTTCTCACTTGATAGGAATTTTTATGAAATTTTTACATAGAGTATAATTGTACAGTTTTCAATTTGCATTATATATGTGTCATAAAGAAAATGTGAGAAAATTCATGTATTTCAATCCCATTTTTATATTTAACAACTACTTTTTCAAAAAAAGTTTTAAGTGATTTTAATCCTTCAATAATACTTACTGTGAATTCATATCTTCTACTAACTGGGTAAGCTTTTTCCAGGGATTATACTCAGAGTCAATGCTATAAAGTCGCATGTGCAAGGCTAATACATGGAACAGCTGATCTGAAAAAATTGAAGAAAATGTAAATAGAAAGTTCACATAATTCTTCCTGAACAAAAGTTTTAATTATTTCATAAAGAAATCTGACTCCTACCCTGATCATTATAGTTCATCAAGTTCAAGTCCCAATTATTTCACATTTTTTTCTTATTGTTTATTTATTTATTTAGCAGTGCTGAGGCTTGAACCCAGGGCCTTGAACATGCTAGGTAGGCACTCTGCCACTGAGCTACATCCCCCAACCCTTCACATTCTCTTTTAAAGTAAACTCCAAAATATATATCCAAATGACTTCTACTAGACTCTAGACTGTTCTTATGATCAACCTTATCTTGGGAATTTTTCCCCTTATCTTCTACTTTGCCTCGACTTAATGCTGCAGCCTTGACAATTTGTGCTATATTGTGGTTGCCGCCTAACCAAAATTTACTACTAACTTCAACTCCCTATCCTGAGTAGTACGGAGTAACATCCTCACAGTTCACTGTTAGATGAAGTTCTTCTCTGCCTACTATTTTACCCTAAATATTGTTTAGACTAAAGAGTGAATTCATCATCTTTTGACTCAACATGAAGAAACAATCACTAAAATAATTGTATTACTTAGGAGCACAACTCCAGCTATTTTAATTTCTTTTACCTGAATTAAAGATAATCAACTAATCTTAGCTTTCAACAAAACTCTGTTCATGACATTTAAAAGAAAAATATTTGTCTAAAATTTTTAAGTTATTCACAGAAAACACTCTAAGTTTTGCTTTTGTATCAGATGTTCCTTTTTGTTATGTGACAAGCACTGGATTAAAAGGTTCTGCTACAAATACTCAAAGATATTTGTGAATCCAAAGTCAAAATCTGTAGTCAGATAATAGTTTTAGACACATGAGTAAAATTAAATCTTAAAACTGGGAAAATATTTAGCTGAATAACATAAACCTATTATCACTGATTTCCTAAATCAATCAAAACTACATCAGATTTCATTTTCTCTGAGCAACAGACTCAGAGATCAACCATATTTTATGATTAATTTTTCAAAGATTCATTAATATAACTCTGGTGTGGTGTCGGTGGTGGTATATATAGTAGTTTCAGGAAATTACGAAGACATGAGCTAGAACATAAGCGAAATACATGTTCTACTCTGTGGAGAAGAGAAGAGAAAAATATTTCTGTCAGAGGGAGGGAGGAAGGAAGGGAGGGAGGGAGGGAGGAAGGAAGGAAGGTCGGTCGGTCAAATTATCTTACTCAGTTTCACCTCCTAATTATGTCAATATAATGTCTAATTCCTCTGTTAAAATTTCTTCATTCTATTAATGGTAACACTAGCTGAGTTACTTACTACACGCCAAGCACTATGTTCATAGCCACTTTACATCATTTCAATTAATGTCCACAAAAATTCTACTAGGTGGGTAACATTAACATCATCCCATTTTTAAAAATAAGTAAGTTTCTCAGCTTTTCAGTTTTTCCACTATAGCCTCCTGGTTCCGTGGATGACACTGAGAACAACAGAACTTTTAGCAAAGGAGTAACATGATAAGAGATATATTAGTAACTTATTTCAACTCAATTTTTAAAGGGGTTTTTATCTATAATTTTAAGAAAGCATTTTAAAGACTAAAGCCTAAAAGTGTTTAAAAGACTAACTACTTCTGGCAGAAAAAATATTATCTCAAGTTGCAATGTGGGGAGTTTTCCATTTCTTTTATATAGGTGTTAACTAGATCAAAGAGCTATCTATTTATTTGTTTATTATTGATAATGGGTACTGAGCCCAGGGGCACTTTAAAACTGAGTTACACCCCAGCCCTTTATAATTTTTTATTTTGAGATAGGGTCTCACTAAGGGTCTTGCCAAATTACCCACATTGGCCTTGAACTTGGGATCCTCCTGCCTCAGCCTCCCCAATCACTAGAATTACAGGCGTATAACACCATGCCCAGCCAAAGAACTCTTTTTTACTATCTCTTTTCAAGATGAAGGTTCTAATAACCCTCATTACATTGAAACCATGGCCAGCACAGAAATAATGTTGCAACCAGCCAATTTTCCTAGTCCCTACCATAATTAAGGAATTCAGTATCAGAAGGAAACTCTTTCATCTTCTAATATTTCCTCATTCTACAGATGAGGAAATAGGCCCACACAAAGTTACCTTACCAGGTCACTCTAATAATTAAACAGAGAACATAATTCAATATTTCCTACTTTTTAGTTATTTATACCACTCCACCTCTCCTAGGGTTTTTAAAATTTTTTTCCTAAAGTACCAGGGATTGAACCCAGGACACTTAAACCACTGAGCCATATTCCCAGCCTTTTTTATGTTTTATTTAAGGACAGGGTCTCACTAAGTTGCTTAGCACTTTGCTAAGCTGCTGAGGCTGGCTTTGATCTTGTGATTCTCCTGCCTTAGCTTCCCAAATTGCTGGGATTACAGGCGTGCACCACCATACCCAGTTTTCCTAGTGATTTTTACCATTAAAAGAAAAGTACAAAATGCGCACACACATACACACAACTTTCCTTTTCATTCCTGTAAAAACTCAGATTATAACCTTGGGTCATGTTCTGAAGCTACGTTTTATCATGAGAGTTTCTAGTACTGGCTATAACTAAACTAAAGAATAACACATCTACTGAGATATATCTGCCTTTATAAAATAAGTTATTGCAGATAACTTCTGTAGGAAACAATTGACCAAATAACCATTAATACATTTCACTATTTATCCAATGTACTATTTTCAAATTTTAGTCTTATCAAGAAAGAATGAACTCAATTATTCACTTAGAAGTGAAAATACCTCTAATACCAGACAAATATTGAAGACATAGGAGGAAGATAACCTATAATTAAGTGATCAAAGAGGTAAAGCTAAAAAAAAGGACAAACTTTATTAAACATCAAATGTAAATATAACATTTAATTTAAAAAGTTGAAAAATAACCATATCTAAAAAGATATTAAAAATTTAAAAATAATAACAAAATGAATAGATAATTAACTCTTTTCATGGTAAGATACACTTGAAAATTGTTACGTTTTATTTACATTTATAAAAGGATTTGGAAGTGAGAAATATTATCAAATTAAAAGATTTATTGTGACTTCAATATAAGAGGCATCACTGTCTAGTAGGAGTCAGGAAGTCTGGTACAGGTCATATGTACTTAAATAAATTACCTAAATTTAGTTTTATTAACTGTAGAATGGATAGAATATCACCCTTCTGGGCTGTTATATGGTAACAGTAGTTATAGCAATGCATATATTTATAGGACACATATGTTTATATACATACATAGTTTCTAAAAGTGAATTCTAAATACAAAATAAATTTAATAAACTTTAGATTTTACTACCAAAATGACAGATAATGATACATTAGAAACACAGGGTTTCTGTATAAAACAACCACTCTACCAATAAATATTAACATGTATTCTTAACTCTCTTCTCCACTAAAATTTTGATAGTCCTCTTCCCTGATTCTTCTCCAGTTCCTTCTCAGTTAATATGCCCTTCTTCCCCTATTAAACCTTAAAAGGTAACAGTCTCCGTAAGAAAGGAAAAGAATCCTTTCTTAGTTCTCTTTCCCTCTCATCCTGCACACACTACATCACCCAGCCCCTATCTTCCGTATCTCCCTTTAAGTTTATAATTCAAATCTCTCTAGTATTTCAGATGTTCAATAGGCACCTCAAAATCCAAACATCAAAAACTAACCTGAGGGGCTGGGATTACGGCGCAGTGGTAGCGTGCTCACCTAGCATGCATAAGGCACTGGGTTCGATCCTCAGCACCACATAAAAATAAAATAAAGATATTCTGTCACCTACAACTAAAAAATAAACATTTAAAAAAAAAACAACTAACCTGATTGTATAGCTCAGTCCAGCTCCAAGTAAACAACATCACTTTCATTCAAACATCTATGGAAAAACTTAAGTCATCTCCCACATCCATTTCCAACTGATTGTCAATCCTGTTAGTTCTGCCTCCTATGATTCACGCTTTTCTGTTCCACTCCGCTACTACATCATTACTCCTCTGGTTTCATAACAGAGAGCTCACTACACATCTTTTGTTTCACTCTTTCCAACCCCTCTAAACAGTTAGTCTATTGACATGATTTCACATTTGATTAGTGAATCACTGAAGGAATAGGTCTATACAGCCCTTCTTGAGCTAGCCCCTCTCTTCTTTATTTTTTAGTTGTAAATGGACACAATGTCTTTATTTTATTGCTTTGTATGTGGTGCTGAGGATCGAACCCAGGGCCTCACACATGTGAGGCAAGCGCTCTACCACTGAGCTACAATCCCAGCGCCCCCCTCTTCTTTTTGAGTCTTATTTCTTACTATTCCTTCCTCTCTTTCTCTTTTTAAGTATTTCCCAATGTGCCATGTTGTCTTGTTCTGTCTTTGTAAGCTGCTCTCTCAGTCTAGAATAGCATCTTCTTGTCCTCCAGGCAAACTCAATTCATCTTTCAAGATCCAGTTCATGTGCCCCTTTGCTCTTCTTTTCTGATACCTCAGAAAAGTCTGATCATACTTTGTTTTACACACTCTCTGAACCTTGAGCTAACTCTATTTTAACATTTCTTATACAACCTTGTAATTATTTTTCATGATTTTCTCTCCTATTAGATAGTAAGAGCTCCCTGAGGAGGATAATTCTGTCTTTTCACCTTTTTATTTCCTAGGTAGCACAGTGCTTGACGTATAATAGGACTTTTATAAATTAGGTTGAATATTATATGAATGACTATATATTCCTCTAAAAGTCATACAAATATACAATTCATGGTGGTTTCGCTTTTATATTCTTCCTTTTCTTTCCTAATGACATATGGGTCCTATAACCAAGAAGTAGGCCAATTCATCTGCTCTAATTTCACTGCCCCCAGAGACTGAGCTCTCAACTCTAACTACAAAAGTGGTATTTGACCTACTTGATGCTATCATCTTCCCCATGCTGGCTACAGCAACAACTCAACTGATACAAAGAATTCCACTTTCATCAATGTCTGGTAATCAAATTCTTTACTACTGTGACAAATCTAAGGTATTAGGATGTGCTAATCACAAGATAGACACATCATTACTGAAACTGCGAAAACAACATTGAAAGACCAATTTGTCCTTATGAAAACTTGGGGTTTAATTTTAAGTACTCTTAACTAGAATTAAAAAGTAAAATTTAATTATACTTCCCAACTTTATCAATATCAAGGAAAGATTATCTTACAAAAAATCTGTAAAATAAAACATAACTATATATTCATTGCATACTTAAAAGAGTTTCACATGTACTATGAATGCCATACATGCATATAGATACACAAAACACTATTCTGCCAATTTTTAGGACCTCAAGGATACCCACTTAATAAAACTAAACTTTTAAAAGTTGTATGTTAAAATCTTTCAAAATGGTTTTGAAACAAATGTTCACTGAACTCAGTACCAACTTGGAAATTCTGTATCTGTCAGTTATTTCTAATGTAAGAAATCTAAAATTAGTAAGTTATTCCTTAGTCTAACTCATACTAGCCATTAAGACATAAATACACATTAAATAGAAGACTTATATAAATTGGTTCTATCTTAAATTGTACCACTGTTGAAATGTACCTAAGATAAAACAATTGGGTCTCTATTTCCAGATCATTCAAGATTTCAGAATTACCAGTCTAGTCATCACTAGTCATCACTGGTTAAATAATTGTCAATGAAAAAAATCTCAGCCGGGTGCGGTGGCTCAAGCCTGTAATCCCAGCACTTAGGGAGGCCGAGACAGGAGAATTGCAAGTTCAAAGCCAGCCTCAGCAACGGCGAGGCGCTAAGCAACTCAGTGAGACCCTGTCTCTACATAAAACACAAAACAGGGCTGGGGATGTGGCTCGGTGGTTGAGTGCCCCTGAGTTCAATCTCTAGTACCAAAAAAAAAAAGAAAAAAATCTCAACTAGTCAAATGACTCTTTGAAATACCATAGTGGGTGGGGAGCTCCATTTGTCTATAACTGAATAATCAAAATGAAGAAATCACTCTGACCCAATTAGCACAGGATGAATGTAACAGGTGTACATATACACCTCTTACAGCACAGCCAGTTTCTCCTGGTTCCTCCATACATCCCTGAAACATCTGCCATGGAAAGACAAGAGTGAGCTCCTCAAATGAGGTCTGGGAACAGCTCTAAGAAGAAAGAAAGAGACAGGAGGCTGATGCTATAGGGTGATTGGAGTTAATTCACTTTTCCCTATGTGACTCCTAAGCATTCCAAGCAAGGCAGAGCAGGAAGAAAAGTGACAGTTATACTAGAATTTTAAAGGGTTAAAGGGAAAGTTTAATAATTATCATATGTAACAAAATATTATATGAAAATACTTTAGTTCCTTTATCCAATAGCATTTGATCCTTATTTAACCATGACAGATGTTATCAGATGGCCAGCATAGGTTTCATATTCACCACTCCCACAATAAAACAAGGAATTAGGTGACATTCCTAAAGTCAATAGATAACAAATAGGACTAGAATCCAGGTCTTATAACTCCAACTCACTGTTCTTTCCAGCACTGTATTCTTCTCACTGCATTTCCAGCCTTTAGTCCACAAGGGCACATGTGAGTTTATGGGTAGGATAGGGAAGTTTTGCTTACTTTAGAGAGGTTTTTTCCCCAAGTGGAATAGGGGAAATATTAAAGGAAAGGTTAGTACTTTCCTACTTCCCATACTGTGTTCCTCTCCTGTCTCCTGGATTTCCTATACCTCCATTCCCAGGTAAATTATGCTATCCTTCTCTAGTTGCCTCAAGGATCATAGGTATTAATATTAGGTTCATCAAATTGTTCTTCTAGTTTCAGGTTTAAGTAACTAATAGCCTTCCTTCTCACCTTTACAATATGATATTGGGTAAGAGGGGCACAGTACTGCTTCCACATACAGGTAGTCCTAGGAAGGGTATAAGAAAGATCAGTTCTTAGAATTTCTAATTTTCTCCCTACAGGAAAAGACACACTCCATGAATCTGTGTTTTATTTAAGCAGTTCACTGAAAACTGGGTGGAAAGTATCCAATCTCACTACAAAAGCAAGGAGTTGCCCTGCCCTAAGCCAAGTAAGATCTGAGGACTCCTATACCTTGATTTCAGAAGTTATTAGGTGTAGTACTCTGTTCCTGGAGTGCTCAAGTTATAAATATGCAAAGGCTTGGCTACCTGAGCCACAAATCACAGAACCTTCAGAAAGACTTAAAAGAGTAGTTAAAGCCACTCCTATAATTCAAATTTTCATGCCATATTCTTACTCCTCTTACACCTCCCAACCTCCCAAAAATAACAAAGTAATTTGTTCACAATGGATAAACTCTGTGATGGAAATAAATCCAAGCCTGACCTCCTAACCTATCTCTTAACTGATCAACAGACTGTTAGGTGCTTTAAATTTTTTTTTTAAACTGCACAGGACTGCATGTTTACAACCCTGCCTCTGATTCATATACTGAAATCCTAACCCCAAGGTCATGGATGGTATTTGGAAGTAAGGCCATTAGGTCATGAAAGGGATTAGTGCCCTTACAAGAGGCTCAAAAGGGATCCCTTGAGCTCCCTTGTTAAGTTATAGTGAGAGGATGTCTGACTATAAGGAAGCAGGTTCTCACTGGACTCTGAAGCTACTGGCACCTTGATCTTGAATCTCCCAGTTTTCAGAAATGTGAAAAGTAAATCTCTGTTATGTATAAGCCTCTGAGCCTATTTCATTACTGCAATCTGAATGGACTAATATGAAAAGTGAGCTAAAAATTAACTGTTATTTTGTTCTGTCTGCTTATCATATGCCAACTTAATGATGATAATGTTACAGTAGTAGAAATAGTAATGTCAAAATGTAGAACCTATGATACTTGAATTCTTACAAATAATTCTGTTTGGGTATAGTAAGGAACATAACCAAGAGGTTAAATGACTTGCCCTAAACCATCTGGTCACTAGTAAAGAACAAAGTAAGGAAAAATGGAGTAAGGATTTAAATTCAAGTACTTACTCTAAACCTCACCCTCTATCTAGTCCACACTATACTACCTCCCACCATTTTTTAGAAGGCTGGCTTGCCAAGTCCTTTGCCTTTCACTAAAAGTGTTCAATCGGAGAATAACAAGAATAGTAGGTACAAGATGCCTAAACCAGATAACATTTAGACTGGGTGACTTCTTAAGTAACTTGAAGACCAAAGACTCTGATTCTAGTTATGTTATTTAATTGAAAGCTATTATTTTTTACTTATGCATTACTTAAAATGGAGAGAAAACATTAAAACATCCAAATCTTCTGAATTTATAAGATATATCAAAAGAACAACCACAAAAAAAAACAAGTCTTGTTATAGTCTACAATGTATGACTATAGATTATCTTGAATACAATTCTGGAAGTACTAGAATATAACTCCTAGTCTAGCTATTTAATGTTCATGCTGAATGCTAATGATGCTAATGATCAGAAGGAATTAGGGCAGAAAGCTCCATATTTGCATACTAACAAAGAGCCATTATGAACATTTTTCAGGACAGAGTCCATTCAGTCTAAGCTACCAGTTTTACAGGTGAGAAAACTGAAGCCAAAATCATTAAATGACTTGTCTAAGCACATGTGTATTGGCTCCCAGTCTGGAGTTGCTTTTTCCATTGTACATATATCTTTCACGCTGGCCTAAACACATTATGTTATTCAAGAAACTTGCTATACAGAACAGAAAACATTTCCAAACACCACAAAATCAGCTTTTAACAATCAACTGAAAGATCACTGATCTAAAGGGGCAATTTCTCCATTTTTGCTTTAATTTATACATTTTGACCATTATAATAATTTGATGGCCAGATTTTCTCTTTTTATAAGGTAATGAAAACAAAAAGAACAAAGTTGTAATTCAATCTATTTGTAGAAATTCATATTTTTTAAATCTGAGACTTATTTTGATTTTGATGTCAAAATTTAGCACTAAGTATTAAAGAATAAGACCGGCCTACTTAAGAATAATTTTGTGAAAACTCATCATCATTTATTCAATATTCTTATGCAGCCTTCGTGAAGGGAGAAATTAATGTCGGAATAACTTTCTATAATTCTAAATTCACCAAAAATTCATTCTTGGTGTGACTAAAACTATTTTAAGTTGTCTGCACACACCTAAACTGAGTTGTTTGCTATAAATAACATACACAAATAGAAATCATTCACTATGGTGATTGTATTCTTTCTTTACAAGGCCATAAATTACATCAAAATTAAGTCAATCAGAACTTCCCAAATGAAAATGTCAAAACAAGAGTTTGCTTTAGCCTCTCTAAAGTTAAGGGATTTTCCTGCTTTTATTTTTTATTTTGTTTTGTTTCTGTTGTTTGGCTTTTTCTAGTTGTCTTTTTGTAGTGCTGGGGATTGAACCCAGGGCCTTGAGAATACTAGGCAAGAGCTCTACAGTAAGCTACATCCCCAGCCCTCAAGTTTAGTTTTTAATCTCTATATAAAACAACTGAATCCATTTGAGATGTGAACTTTGACTATACTATGTTATAGTAATAAGCAGAAAGTCTCAGACCTAAACATATGGTAAGATGTTCTACCAAAATATTTTTTATATTAAGTTCCAAATTTAATAATTTATCAAGTGATACCTGCTGATGGTTTCAACAATTTCTTCTTGAGAAATACACTAAAAATATCATGGCAAAAAAGTTGTTGAAAGCCTGTGAACTTCACTAGAATCTATGGAGTTTCATATCTTTCTTTTTTTAAACATTTTTTTACTTGTTAATGGGTCTTTATTTTATTCATTTATTATTTATATGTGGTGCTGAGGATCGAACCCAGTATCCCATGCATGTCAGGCAAGCGATCTATCACTGAGCTACAGTCCCAGCCCCCATATCTACTTTCAAATCACTTCAATGAAGAAATAAAGAGAAGCCTTAATAAAACATTTTTCTTTTGTGTGTGTGTCAGGGATTGAACCCAGGGGAACTTTACCACTGAGCTATATCCCCAGCCCTTTTTATTTTTTATTTTGAGACATGGTCTTATTAAATTTCTGAGGCTGGCTTTGAACTTGCAATCCTCCTGCCCCAGCCTCCTGAGCTGCTGGGATTGCAGGCATGTGCCACTGTACCCAGCAAAAACATTTTTCTTAATAAACAGCCATGCTTTCAATATTTACAGCTGCTTGGCCCTATATCTGTTGCTAGCCAAGTTGACAGTACTTATCAGTATATATACCAACTTGTTAACAGAAACCCTAAATCTCATTTATTTTTCAAAATCTTGTTAAAATACCATGCCTACCAAAAGCTTTGTGACTCTATAAGCTAGATATAATCCCAAATCTTTAAATATTATGGATCATATGTGGATCATATCTAATGATCCACAGCATCATTAGAACTTAACACTTTCTTACAACAAATGATCTAGAACCAATCCCATCCACTAGATACAAGTTCCTAAATGCCTGACATTCCCTGGTGAATAAGAAGGACTAGAGCTCTGACCTAGGAATTAGGAGCAGTGCCATGTGGAAGCTGATGCAGCTGGCTCGCAGCAAGATCCAAGGGAACCAGTAAGCAAACTGGTGAGGAATAAAGGAGAACTAATTGGTGTCCAGAGGACTCGGGACTTGAGAAAATGTCTGAAGGGGTAACCCAAAACAAAACTAGGATTCACAATGAAAGGCTGGCAAAAGAAAATAGATGGCAAAAGGGTTAGCACCACAGAGTCTAGAAAGATCCCAAAGTCACATGTGCAGTAGAGTGTCTTTGACTAAGCCCATGGGTAAAAGGTATTAGAAGTTCTATACCCTTTGGAACACTTAAGAGTAGGGAATATGTCTTACATAACTGAATTTAGAGTCAGAAGAGCTGGGTTCAAGCGCAAGCTCTGACATTTTCCAGCTGTGTGAGACTTGGCAAGGCAATCACTCTGAACTTCAGATTCCTTTTCTATGAAAAAGAGATAACACCTATTTCATATTGTCATTCTAAAGATTAAATAATTTATGTGAAAGCACTTTACAAACTTTAATACTTCAAGTAAGGTATTATTAAAATACCATAGTATATATGCTACTATGTAAACTAATTTCGCTCATATTTTTAATTGTGGAAAACTTCCCAAACACTGGAAACTGTACCTCAACTAATTAGAAGTTTGTTTAAAGATGTATGTGTTGAATGGCTTTGCTCTACTTTTACTTGATTCTTCAGTATAAATGAGGCAAGTAATATTTTCTGGCTTAATTACTGTAGAAATATCAATCTTCTTCAAGCTCTTAGTGCCCCCCCAAAACTGGGTTTCCTGTACGTTTGTGTGTGCCCACGTGCACCTCCCTAATTTCATATCTGGCGTTGCTCAGTCTTCTCCAGACAAAATTTCTTAGAAGTTTTTCTGACTAGAAAATCTTCAATTTCACCAAGAAGTTGTGATGGAACAATATTCTAAAAGTAGAATTATTATTTTATTTGTATATTTTGTAGTGTTCTTAGAATGATAAAAACAAAAGTTCTTTTTATCACTTGCTTAATTAGTGAGGCTCTTACTCTCTGAAAAGATAGTATGAAAAAAAAACACTACACTTTAAAAATGAGATACTTAAAATGTAGTGAAGAGCAATAAATGGGAAAGGGAAAATACTGACAAATGACAATTCCCTAAAAAAAAGGACAGAATTCTTGTTTAACAATATTATTGAAATTTCACTGGAAGATGGAAAAAAAAAAATTTTATTCTGACATCCTGACACTAATTTAAGTCCTCACGCTCAGTTTAAATTAGGTTTGAATTAGATATGAGCAAATAACAAATAAACCGAGTTTACATATTTATAAAATAGTGGCATTTTATATAATATACAATATATTCTACAGAAATGCCTTAGAAGAGAAGCTTTCATATATATTAGCATAAATAACATATTAAGCAACTGAATAATAAATGATATGAAAACTAAAACCAGTATTAACTTATATTTAGGACGAACTAAATCATGACTTTTTCTGTACTGGTGCATTACATCTCTTATTCACTAAAGGGGAAAACAAAGAAACAAAAGTTTTGAACCATCAATTTAACATTTTCAATTAAAATTGAGTCTGGTCACTGAAGTGGATACCACTAGAATTTTATTATCATTTTCAAAATTCTGGATAAATTCATCATTTACAAGTTTCTGAATAAATATAAATACCTCAGAGGAAAAAAATTAAGTCAATATTTTTTAAACTAACCATTTTGTTGTTGTTGTTGTTGTTTTACATGGACAGAATACTTCTATTTATTTTTACGTGGTGCTGCTGAGGATCAAACCTAGTGCCTCACACAGGCTAGGCAAGCACTCTGCCACTGAGCTACAGCCCCAGCCCCCTACTAATCACTTTCTAATACAACAGTTTCTAGAATATTATCAGCTAATCCCAAACATCAATTAAGAATAAATTAACAAGAAAAATTAATTTATTTAATTGAACTGAAAGTACCTACCAATTCAAACAGATCTAAAATTGCTTTATATCAACAATTTCCCCTTTAAGACATTACAAAAGTAGAGTATAAATAGGATATAGGTACATACATCAAAGGGTCAATATATACAAAATACTCATTTAAAAAATAACTTCCAAAAGCTTAGGTTCAAGGAATCAGTGCCAATCCAAAACAAAATATCAAAATCTATAACAACTAATAAGAATTTTAAGATTAACTTGGTTGAAATTTCATGTCTGTATCCTATGTTAGAAATTTTAAGTTACTTTTGGTCAGTTGTTTGCTTTGAAATTGGTCCAAAATTACATAGACTTTAAAAAAAATATATGTATATGTTGTCATAAAGCCAGTATGAACTGATAATTTTAATAATTATTATCTTAGTTTTTGAGAAAATATATTCATTTTTCAAAATACATTATGTATTTTAAACTGTTTCATTTCCTATACTCACCACACTAAGCAATATTTCAACTCCAGTAATTTGGAGCCAGTAATTAGCTATACTGTGACATTAAAAAATATTACTCCTAGTATTCACATTAATTCTCTAAACAATGAGTAAACTGTACTAATAGCATAAGAAAACATGCTCATCAAAAACCCACTATGTTACAAACTACACTTCCCTCAAACATACTTTCACAAACAATACTGAAGAATCATTTTCATTTTATAACATAAAATGCATACACAATTAAAAGCAAACATCTAAAATTCTGGTATATTTTATAACCACAATTTTGATATATTTTAATACATACATGAAAATACAAATAAAATATCTTCATTATTAAGAGCAACAATATAATAGGAATCTATAGGCAACATAAATCCTCTTTATAAAAATATCTTCTTAAATCAACTCAATATAAATTGCTTTAAAAGAATTTAAGTTTGAGAACTTTTTTATGCCTAAGAATAATACATTTTTAAAATTTTGAACCAATGTAAATCTGATCAATTACTATAATATTTATAAACTATACAATATTAGTACAGAAAGAGCCAAATATTCATGATTCTTCTAAGTACAGGATTAATTATTTTTAATGCTATTTTTATGCCTCTTAGGCATAATTTGTCCATATTTTTATTTGGTGCATTATAATTATACACAATGGTGGGATTCATTGTTACATATTTGTACATGCACATGGTATAACAATGTAATTTGGCCAATACCATTTGCCAGTATTTCAAATAATACTCAGAATATTTAAATTATATTTAACAAAACTGATCATATCTATCATAGACAGAATTACAAAATACACCAAAAAACCACTTTGTGCTTATAAAAATGATGTAAACAGAAATTTTTAAAAATTTAACATTGTTTAATACTTACTTAAACAAGACCTCTTGCCAGCTGTGCTTGCACCACCTGAACATAAATTGCCTCCTCGATGAATCAATTCAAGTTCCAAATTGGTTCTATAAGTAAAGCATTAAAATATATTTCCATGATTAGGCTGAAGATATCCTTTTTAATTTGCTTTATTGACATGTCTGAATCAACCTAAATAATAAAGTTCTTCAATTTTATTATCTGTAAAAGCACAGTTTATGCAGTATCAGTAATAATCATATTTTATCTGATATTCAGAAATAAAAATGAAACAATTTATTCATCCTTACTTATATGTTCACATTTATACCTGCAAAAAAATTGCACACATCACCATGTCATTGTTGCAAAGTCCCAACTGTTGGCAAATACTAAAAACTAGGACTTAAGGGGGGAAGGGGGGAAAGACCTGCAACATATTTCATAAACCTACATATGAATCTGATGACAGAATTTGTATTCCAACGGTCAGCCACTGGGTAGGTAGTTACTCTCATACAAAACACAAGGGCATAGGGCTGGGATTGTAGCTCAGTGGTAGAGCGCTTGCCTTGCATGCGTGAGGCCCTGGGTTCGATCCTCAGCACCACATACAAAGCAATAAAATAAAGACATTGTGTTCATCTACAACTAAAAAAAAAATCTTTAAAAAAAAACAAAAACACAAGGGCATACCAATTTTTCTATCAGAGAAATGGTTATCACTCATTAGAGCTTAGATGGTATCTGGAAATCAGTATTAAGAAAAAAAAATCACTAATATCTAAGTGGCTATGAATAACAATATAATTAATAGCAGGCTCTTTTATAGACTTTTACAAATATAGTTTTATTAAAATACATTGTGTAATTATTGACATTGTTAAACATCAGTATTACTCATACAGATCTGAAATTAAAAGCTATTTAGCAATTATTACCTTATAGAATAGAATCAGTAAACTGATATTTCAAAAATTACACTATATAGAATCTAAAGATTTATTCAACATCAGTAACAGTAAAAAAAAAATGCCAAAATAACAAATAAATTCTAAGTTATAAACTAAATGGTGTTTTGTTTCAACAATATTTATAAACTTAAATATACCTCTATTTCTATGACTGAAACTGAATTAACTAGTTTATATCCAAGATATGCATTTGACTCTAACAGTAAGACATCTCCCCACCTAAAAAAGGGGATGGGGACCAAGTTTCAAGCTTAAATTTTGCAAGTGAATTCAAGAAAGATTATATCCTATTTTATTTAAAACAAAACATTTTAAACTGGTTTTGGTTGTATTTTTAACAAAATGTTTTGAAATGATATTTTCAGAGATTTACTTATAAATGCAAATTGTCAAAAATATTAACATGCCTAAATCTGTACATTTGCCACCCATTTCTAAAGGAATGCTTTAATCCTTCTACACAGGGTGGGGGGGAAGCAATTTAACATTGATAATGTTCTTCCTGCTCAGAGCTCCATCTGGTTGCTGCTGATAAGGGCATCTGTGTGACAAGGGAATTTTCCACCCTTCAGGCGATTTGCATTGCTCACTGAACTTCTAAAAACCTACCAGCAAGGAAGCAGGGACAAGGATTTCATATTAGTGGACAGAAAGCGAGCGGAGACCAGCATGTGTTCCTTCATCAAGGGAATATAAATGAGATCAATACATTTTGTTTTCACAAATCTTCTGTTGCCTAATCTGTAGAAAAAAATTAATGGCTATATTCTCTTACAAAAACTAAGATTTACTAGATAGTATTTTTTAAAGTGCTAACCAAAAACATGAACAATTCTCACAAATGAATGTCAGAACCAGAATGTCAATTTTTTCTGTATATTTGCAAAAATACTATTATACAAATACAAAAACAACTGTTTATTCAATCACCATATATGATACTTTAAAGGATAATAAGTATATCACTAGAAAGTTCATTTTAAAGGACAGTTGAAATAAAACAACTAAATCTAATTTACTGAAATAAATTATGGTTGGAAGAACTCCTGTACCACATTTATTTCATGTTAAAAAAAAAACAAAAAAAAACAAAAAAAAACCCTACCCAGCCAAGGGGTTAATATGTAATAATACCTGGGATTTTTTAAAAAATCAATTTTAGAGGTCCTATCAACTTTTCCTTACTTCATTTACATAAAAATTGGCCCTTTAAGATTTGCTAGAGTGAAAAACACACAAATGGGTCATGTGTCCCCTGTCTATCACTCCTGGTTGAAAGTCACAACAGAACATTCTGTTTCTCCTTTCTGAATGGATGATGCACAAATAAAGATATGCTGAAAGTGGGAGTTTTCTGTCCCTTTTGTTCTTGGAGAAGTCAATTCTATTTTGTATATTTTCTAACTCAAACATATTCAAATTAGGCTGCAAGAAAAAAGAGAAAATCTCTACATCTGGAAGAATGGTAAAAAAAGATTGTTAAAAGTCCATCATAGTGACAACCTACATACACCGTATCCACATAAAAACCCTCTAACTGTACTCTGCTTGTTTTTAGATGACCAAAGTCTTTCATCTCTCTACCAGCCTTTAGCACTAGCTATTATTTTATAAAATCTGAAAAAGAAAAAAATAGCATACACACACACGCTTAAACCCACATTGTTAGTGGAAGGGGCCAAGGGCCTGGAAAAAAATCTGGATTCAAGGCCTAAATCTATCACTCTACGGGTTAAACTAGATAATCAATTTTTCTGTATGTGTGGCAGACAGAAACCTTCATCCACAGCCCAGCCTACATTAATTAAGAGTTGTGACTCAAGCTCTAGCTATTCCAGGAAGCCTTTCTGAGACAGGAAAGAAGCACTTCCACGTACTTTGAATTTCAGTTTGCTTATCCTTCCTTTTGAAATTCTACAGTATTTCTCTATATGACTTCTTTTTAAAACCACACTATTTATTGAGGATTCAACTTCATATAGAATGTTGTTTATTAGTTTGTCTCTCTGTATAATTCCTGGAGAACAAGGACCACTTCATATATAGCTTCTAAACCCCTCAATGGTGTGTAGCAAAGTGCTTAAAAATATTTGGGAGACTAAGAACTTCTTTGTTTTGATATGTAATCAATTAGATTTTCTTTAGTCCTTGCAGTTAATTATCTTTCTTTTGCTGATTTTTATATTAAAACCAGCAGTGACCATCTCCCACCACTACAAAAAAAAAGTGTTTCAGGGAAAAAAAGTTATATTTAAAAGGGTTTAAAAATGTGTAAATACTGAGTACTTTACCCACTGGGATTTAAAGATGTCTGTCCACCACATCTCAGATACTCATGTTTCATCTTTCCATTTCCTTTTTTTCTCACAATATACAGGCCAAGTGCTACTCACCAATATCTCTAGGCTCTATATAACTTGGATCCAAAATCCTTGAAAAAATCAATTCCTAAAATTCATGTTATTCATTGTTTCAATAATGAAATAATGAATTGGTATTGAAATAATCCATCTGAATGATTAAAATTTGCGACAGAATGGAAATTTTGGAAATACATTAAACTTGAATAAAGTAATCTTGATTAATTTTTAAATTAAAAGATATCCTAGCAATTTCTTCTCTGTTGCCTTCAGAAAATTCTCCAAAGTTTCACTATGCAAATAAAAGAAAAAAACAAATATATACTATTTTTTTAAAAAACTCAATTATTAAAAGAAACAAGTTTCCAGGCCAGTTACCAAAAATATTGGTTTTAAACATCCAAAATATAAGTTCCTAAAGAGCAAACAAAATTACTTATTCAACTGAGAGAAATTCACCTCTGAGAAACTAAGATTGTATTTCATTAAAATTATCAAGCCAAATACAAATAAATCTGCAAATTCTAATGGAGAGTACATTTAAGCATTGTTACATTTAGGGCTGGGAATGTAGCTCAGTGGCAAAGCACATGCTTAGCATGCACAAGGCCCTGAGTTCAATCCCCAACACCACCACCAAAAAAATAAGAAGGCATTAAAAAAAAAAAAGAATTGTTACATTTAATTTAAAAGTTAAACAACTTAAATTTATTTCTAAATATTTCATTGAAATATTTAAGTGCTATTAAATATTTTAATGTCCACCTTTAGGAATAAATATTTCTACAATCGTAAGTACTTGTAAAGTGAGTTATATGTTCAACATAAGATAATTATAAAGATCTAGTGTTCTATCTTGAGAAAATTACATCCTATTCAAATAGGTTACAACATACTTTTTTCCTTCACTTCATGTTTTGTTAATCTGAGCCGATTTTGAGTCAATTTGGTTTTTGTTGTTTTCTTCATAATAGTTAAGTAAAATTAGGATATTGCACCCTCAGTATACAATGTCTTGGGTAATTCTGACCAAAGGATAATCCTATTATATATTTTCATTTTCAGAATCATTGTCTTGCTGCTTCACAGTATATCATTAGGAATCAGAGAACTATGGGGGAGTAACATATTTTCTGTTTGTTTACCTATACTCTTAGTAAAGCATTTGGCAATTATCCCTGCTTCTCTATAAAATAAAAAAACAAAAATGTGTTGATCCAGTCTCACATTATCACTGCAAGCTTTATTCCATACACTATTTATATATTTAAAGCAAGAAACAACAATCTAAGCTTTCAACTAAATTATGTCTAAATCAAATTATTTATCACACTATAGGAAAATTGCATATATAGATCATTTTCAATCAGAGTTTTCTTATAAGGTCAACTCTAACAAAATCAAAGGTTTAAGTACATAAATACATGAATGATGTAATGTGGGTATATATATACATATAGATGTATATTATATATAAATACATAAAGCATAAGAGTGGTCTACCTTTAACACAATCTTCTTCAAGTTATAATTATAATATTATACAGAAGCTTTATATAATTTTGGAACCTTAGCGACATTTAATTACATTTAGTTTAGTTTTCAAATATTTTATTGCAAGTATGCAATGATTGGTAATTCCAGAAAGAAAACATTAACCATTATACTTTCCCCCAAAGCATTCTGGATAAACAACAATTGTCTAGAAATATGCAGACTATACAATTACTTTCTAATTCATTATATTCTTTTATATCAATCCCTGTCCAGCATATGCATTCTCAGACCAAAGTTTAATTAATGTTCCTTATCTTGAGCTCTAACTTGCTTGCTGCAATTTTTCTAAGTTTAGTTCCATTTTCCCTGTGTTCTAAATGCTACATATAGATCATTTGCTCTTTCTTTATTCTCTGCTCTTGAGAGTAAATCAGAGAGAATGGCCATGATGTACTGCATGCATAATACCACCTATAAAAGCTGAATGTAAGAGAGGGAAAAAGAGGAGAGAAATTGAAAAACACTAAACTTGACTCAAGAGATCAGTTTTAGTCCTACTCTGCCACTAACCTGCTACATGCCTTCAGGTCACAGGATCTCCTGAATCTTACCTAGTATAATAGTACTTGGACAAAACATGAAGTTCGCTTCCAGAGATATCCAGGAGTCTACAAGAATGTGTTTATAAGCTCCTAACTTTGTCTACTTCTCCCCAGACTTCTTTCATGATTCTTCATTTTTGCTCAATTAAACTCTCTAAAATTCTTGAGTAGATCTGTTCCTTAGGTGCTGAACACGCACTCAATTAGATTAATCCTTCCTCATCTGAAAAAGGATAAAAGCATATTTCTAACTGCTTTCTTGAGCTCCTATTCACTGCAGATAGAGGCTTAGAACATGCCTGATGTCTTCATTCTTCTTCCTTGTCAGGTTTGCTAAACTACCTGTCATCTTTCAGATTTTCACAACACTTATGCAAATGAAGAAAGTTCTTTTGTTTCTTACTATTCTTTTTCTTCCATAAATTTTTAAAAATGTTTACCATATTACAATGTTTTAGTTCTCAGTACTACCACTTTTTGACAGGACTTCATACATAACACTCATGTGCTCTGAGGTACTTATCTGTCCCCAAACATTAATAATATATTTTCCCCCACATATCCTGTAATGCTTCATAACACTTATCCAAATGTTCCATTCAAATAAAAACTCTTCAGGAAAGACAGAAAAGTATACATCTCTAGTCTTCCCAGGAAGTTCTAAAATTAGCCATAATTTCAACCAATATTAAAAACATACATCCTTTTCTTAAATAAATTTAAGTAGAAATAAAACAAAGACTCACTAAACAATAAAACAAACAACTAAAATAAGTGAATGCAAAAGTAATACTATATATACCTACCTAGCAACTGAGTACATAAAAAGAAAATCATTGTCTGGTGAGCCTGGGGTCTTGCTATAGTCTCTGTATTTCTTCTGAGTAGTATTTTTTATATCTTTCATTACAGATTCCATTTCTTTACTTAAGTTGGTTTCCGACTATATAAATGCAAACATACATATAAAGTTTAGATTCATTTTCTTAAAAAAACAGCCAAAAACTAGAATATTTATCAAATGAACATATTAGGAAATCAAAGTTAAAAGTCAAAATAGATGTAACATTATCAACTATAAATATATTTAATACACAAAGATAAAACCAATCAGAAATACATTATCTTATAATCTTTTATTTTGATTCTACATTATGATAAATAACACTATATTCCGAATATCAATTATCCACAAACTGTATTCTAAGCCAATAAATGAATGTCATTAAAATACTATTTTAGAACAAAGTTTCCCTGACTTGCATTTAAGTTTATTTTTCAAAGAATAACATCAATGTCTCTTACTTTAAACATACTTTAAACACATAAAAGTGTGGATTTACAAAAGAAAAGTAATCACAGATTCTAAAATTTGTTTTCACTTATGAATGCAAATTGCCCAGAAGTGAATCCTATGAGTAGGTTTAATATATAAATTTGTTTCAAAAGTCAGTAACTACACACAGTTTTCATAAGTTTACAATACTACATAAAATAGGCACAGTTGTCATTTCTCTTAGAGACCACATCATAAATATATAATGAAAGTGAAATGCTTTAAGAATTTCAACTAAATGAATCCCACTAGATGAGATAAAAGATGGGTTCCATTACACCAAACCACATAGCAAAATAGACTGACCTAATGCTTAAAGTAGACTAACTTATGGTCACACAATATTTTCTCTAATACACACACACAATAAATGCATAAATATGTGAGTGTGTGTGTAGGTATATCTCCTTAATCTTAATACATCTAATGAACATATTTGTATATGATTATATTGTGCTTTAAACAGTCATGTGCCACCAAATGATGTTTCAGCCAATTATGTATAACAGTGGTCCCTTAAAATGATATTGCTTAGTGATGTCATAACAATCTTTATTTATGTAAATACACTTACAATGTTCACACAATGACAAAATTACCTAATGATAGTTTTCATAATGTTCCCATCGTTAAGCAACACATGTCTGTATATAATTTGTTTTGCTTTGTTTGTACATATTTCAACATTTTAAAAGGGCTTAACCATATCTACACTTAATGGAGATCATGATCTGGAAGACATATAAAGTTATAATGCTACAGGATAGAAAAAAAGTCTAGCCTTTGTTGATAATTTTTTCAATTATTTTCATTTTTGTTTTTAGTAAGCTCAAACAGAGAAGAAAAACCTCTAAAAGCAATTTCTTCTAAATGTATACAAGTACAGAGTACATTTTAAAAGCAAAGAAAATGAAAGCTGTGAGCCAAGTTAATGAGGATATTTCTGCCTTACACTGATGCTTACTGGGAAAGCTCCTGGACGTCCTTGCAGTTCCTCTACTTCCTTTATGAGATCTTGCATGCTTTTGTTACTAGGACGTTGCCAAAGGTTATTTTCCACATTGCTTCCAGGATAACAAGGAAGAACACTGTTAGCAAACTGCCTACAGAGGGGACATGTGAATTCTCCTTTGTCCACTGAGAAACCCTGAAGAACCTGGTCATTCTAAAACATGAAATAAACACATAGATATATAATGCACACATTTACAGAAAACAAAAATTATACCACTACATTTTTTAGTAAACCAATGAACTATACAAAGAAAGATATTTCTAAAATATGTCATGTAAAAACAAAATCTCTCATTTAACTATGGAAATCACTTCTTACATTATAGTAATTATGTAACAACTTGTCCTCACCAAAGAACCGCCTAAGTATCTCACTCCACTCTCAGTATGAAACATTGAAAAAATGATTCAATCAATCTGAAATGTGGATATAAGATTTTTTAAAACAATCCTTAGAAAAATGCACATAAGATGGGTCACTTCCCACTTCCTCCAAACCCTGGTTTTCATAATTTGTAAGAAACAACAGAGCCAAGTGCGGTGGCACATGCGTGTAATCTCAGCAGCTAGAGAGGCTGAGGCAGGAGGATCGAGAGTTCAAAGCTAGCCTGAGCAAAAGCAAGGCGCTAAGCAACTCAGTGACACCCTGTCTCTAAGTAAAATACAAAATAAGGCTGAGGATGTGGCTTAGTGGTTGAGTACCCCTGAGTTCAATCCCTGGTACCACCCCCTAAATAAAAGGAAAAAGAAAGAAACAACTGAGAAGTTTACCCAATGTTCATGTTCTCTGATGTAGGCTAGATAGCTTTTGAAAGTAAATTAAGCATAAAAATGGTGAAATGTGTCTTCTAAGGTATCTAACTGCTAAATGCAAGTAATTAAACAACTAACTTAATGCTCATTTTACTGTATCCTGCAATCCAAATATTTTAACTAAAAGAATTGAATTCTGTTTTTTCATTTTTTGAAATTAATTTAAGTCCTTAAAAATATAACAACATATCTTAAGTCTATTCTATAAATACTAAACTCCTATATGTGTCAAATGCTGTGCTATGTGAAGTATAGTTAAGATACATTTTTTCTTCTTAAGGTACTCAAAATTTAAAAGTACATTTAAACAAATACAATATAGTGTGAGAAATGCAACAGAGGCGGTTTTCAAGAAAAGGAGAGTTGTGATCTGTTTTTAAGATACATGAAGCCGGGCGCGGTGGCGCAAGCCTGTTATCCCAGCACTTTGGGAGGCTGAGACAGGAGAATTGCGAGTTCAAAGCCAGCCTCAGCAATGGCAAGGCACTAAGCAACTCAGTGAGACCCTGTCTCTACATAAAACACAAAATAGGGCTGGGGATGTGGCTCAGTGGTCGAGTGCCCCTGAGTTCAATCTCCCAGTACCAAAAAAAAAAAAACCAAAAAACGATACAGGAGAGTGTGCTAAAAAGTTGAAGCAAGGGTCCTGATCATAGAAGGGCATTCTGTGATAACCTTTCTCATAGCCATAAATCCAAAGAATGCTAGATTCTCTTTCTTGCTGCAACTGAAACTAGATTCTTTCCTGAAGTTTCTCCAGAAGCCCTCTCACTCATTCTCTAATATCCCTCATAACTCAGTATCCTCTCTAGTGCTGACCTGGTACTCCCGCATTCTCATCTGTGGCTTGTGCACTTACCGTGCTTTTCCTTCCTCTTCACTATCACCCACTGCCCTCACCACTGAATACTCTGGTACCTCAATCAAATCTTATCATTACAAGTCCTGCCACTCTCCTGTACAGTGTTAGTGAATAAGTGCACAACTAATCTTATACCCTAGTCTCTTAGTTTCTTGACCTCAGAAGCTCCTACAGCTTTGACTTCTGTTCTACTCTAGCATCTGTTACCATGACCACAGTCTTGTCCTATAGTGAACCAAAACTGTTCCTTATGTGAAATACTAAATTTAAACCTCTTATATTTTGACCACCAACTCCTACTTCTTATTCCTTTCCTTTTCTCCCAGTTTATCAGGCCTGTCCTATCCTGCCTATATACTATGATCTATCACTTCAAAAATTCGGTAATAGGGCTGGGATTGTGGCTGGGTTGGGATTGTGGCTCAGTGGTAGAGTGCTTGCCTTGCATGCGTGAGGCACTGGGTTAGATCCTCAGCACCACATAAAAATAAATCAATAAAGATATTGTGTCCACCTACAACTAAAAAATATTTTTTTAAAAAATTCGGTAATATTTCTCCACTCCCTTCTGTATATCCTTCCATGTTTCATGTCTAACAGAACCTTTAAAATATTGATTAAACGTATAACTTCTCCAATTCTGTATAAAACTGAATGCTACTAAAGAAAAATGAAATACCTCTAGCCACATACTGATTCCAACTTTGAATCCTAAAACAACTTTCTCCAACATCCTGGGAAGCCCTCTCTTCAAGGGCTTCCAATTCCAAGTCCCTTAACCTACCCTATCACTGCTCCCTTTTATTCCAGGAGCATAAGGCTACATCTGGTACCAGAGAAAGAAGAGTCATGGAAATCCTTGAGCTCCTTGCCTTCTCCCAGTAAAAGACATAATTAATAAATCCCTTCAGTTCTTCCATCCACTTTATTTTTTCTCCCCTCTTTGCTAATCTCTCCTAACTAGTTTCCCAACCACACTGCTGCTACAAGATCTACTGTGTCTAGCACATGACGTGAGACCTTGTTATTCCAAATCAGAATCTTTTAATGATCACTATCCAAATCTCATCTTGATTCCTTCCTTCCCTTCCTTCCTTCCCCTCATGTTCTATATGCAATCTCTCAGCAAGTCCACAAGAGCATCCTTCTAAATGTATTTCAAATCTATAACCTCCTCTCTGTCTCCACTACCATAACCAAGTCCAAGCCACCATTATTTACTTCCTAAATGATTATCATCACATTTTTCCTCTCACACCCTTTCAATCCCCTCTTATGCAACCATCACAATGACCTCTCTGAACATTTCATATTTCTACTTAAAAGCCCTTAATGGCTTTCTCTAAGATATCTATATGAAGTCCAAATTCTTTACATGGGCCACAAGGCCCTTTACAATCTAGTCCCAATTATCTTTCTAGGCTCATCTCTCATCACTCATTTATCTTATTTCATCAGATGTTCTGGTACCTAGCAAATAAATACAATAAGATCCTATATATACCTCATAATAATCAGTACATATACTACAACTGTTTGTCTAGAAAATACATAGTAAACTCTTTGAGAACAGAATCTGTGTCTTATTCACTATTGTATCTTCAATGACTATCATACTACCTAGAACATTATAGACACTAAACAAATATTTATTGAATGAACAACTGAATATAGAAGTATGGAAAATATATAATGATTAAAGAACTATAAGTGAACTTATGAATGCTCAATTGTTAAAAGATAATTTAATAGGCAAGCTCAGATTATAGAGTACCTACACAGAAAAGTTATTTCTAAACAGAAGAAAGATTACTGTCTCAAAGAATAGAAAAGAAGGAATGGGTTGGGATACGGAGTCATTTATTATAGAATTAAAAAAAAAAAGTTGGGAAGCCAAGGAAATGTGCAACAAACAGACAGTTTTCCTATTGACATAATATGAGACAAAATCTGATGGGAGAAAAAAGATCTTGGGGTTTAGGGGAAGAAAATGGAATGGGAGAGGCAAGGTTTAGAATAGATGCTGAGAAGAAGAGAAGAAACCAACCAAAGACAGATAATTGAATTAAAATGTATATTTACAACCCATGACTCTAAGCCACTATTATAAGAAATCACAAATTTGGGATAACAGTTCAATTAGTTTTATGATTTTTCTAGCAGGGCCAGCCTCCTCAATCTAAAATCAAAGGAGGTAGATTAAATGACTACTAAAGGCAGAACAGGCATAAAACAAGAAAGTGAGGTTAGGGAAGAGGTATTGTACTAGGTAAAATGTAAAGGGGGTAAAAAAAAATCCTAATGAGAGTAAAATTAAGAGAATTTGAGGAATCATCATATACTAAGATGATATGGCAAGATGTTAAAGTTTAATATTTCAGAGCAATGGCAGCAAACTCTCAGTTGCAGCCAGGGAAGTCAATTGCTAAAGGGAAGTAAAAAAATGAAAATCACTCAAGTCAAAGAGGAGAACTGGGATGTACATGCTATGAAAAGATGAAAAAATACACATACCTTTAATTTTTTTTTCCAATCAACTTACCCGTAATGATTCCATGTATGATTTATGACAATCTATATGTAGTGTGTGGCCACAGGTTTGTACATAAACACCTCCTTCCCAGCCAATTGATACTGCCAAAAGACAAGAACTCTTAAAAAAAAAAAAAAAAAGACAAAATACAATTAATTTTAAAGATGTAAAAATATACTTAAATATATCCCCACAAACCTCTATGATTTCATATTGTCATACTAATGTGTTTGTAGTTTTGTGATATAAATAAATATGTGACTAACCTGACTGGACAGCCCTAAGGCAATTATCGTTAAAATTAGAATACCATGAAGTTTCAGGCCCCAAATATCGATGCTCATTACGAGAAAAAATACATATTATGAAGTAGCCTTTTCCATCTCAATATTATACTACAGTTCACTGTAAACTATATTGTTGATTGTTTTATATGTACTATATGAAACTTAATCTTTCTGTGATATCTAACAATAACAATTGCTTTCCTTAAATGCCTACTTTCCTTCAGCTTCCATAATGCTATTCTCTCTCTCTTGGTTTTCTTCCTTTTTCTTTGTTTTTCGTAGGCCTTTTGCTAAGATTCTTTCTTCACCTGCCCACTCAATGCTTTTACTCCTCAAGGTTCTTTTCTCAGTGCTACTATATTATTCTCATTCAAACATTTCTCGCTAAGTATATAATTAGTAATTTCAACTACCCTGTAAGTCTGAATATCTTGCCTGGTTGTTTCAAACAAAAACTCTACAGCCTACCAGAAATTTCCAGTTTAATGTCCCTCAGATAACACAAAATCAATGTCAAAAACTTGACTTGCATCTTTTCTATAAATCTTTCCTTTCCTCTCAGTTTAAAAACTCCACAAATTAGTCACCATGTTAGAAAGCCAAGAGTCATTCTATATCAGCCCTTAACTTATACTCCACAATATTAGGTTCCAAACCTCCTCTCAACCTATAGACAAGTTTAAGATTTTTCAAAATCTCTTGCTTGGAATTTCCACCATTTGGCCTCTGTCAAACAGCACTGGGGCATAAACTTGAATTCACCCTCTAGAGCCTATAGTAAACAAATGGACAGGTCAGAGCAATATGAGGCATAGAACTAATTTGAAAGAAAGATTTGAAAGCTATTGAGTCTTGAGTCTTACATGTAAGAATAAAATTTAAACCTTTAACTTTTACCTTTATTTTAGAGAAAAAGTTATATATTGTAAAATGACCAAGTTATTTTTATTTATTTTTATTTTTATTTTTTTGAGACAGAGTCTCACTAGGTTGGCCCAGCTGTCCTCAAACTTGTGATCCTCCTGCCTCAGCCTCCCCAGTAGCTGGGATCACAGGTGCTTGAAACCACTCCCAGCCAAAATGATCTTTAAATGATAATGAACAAAGTTCCAATATTAGATCAAGACTCTCCAAAAGTATGTAAAAGTTGAAAATATTCTATAGTGCAAAATGCCTTCCCAGCAGATTTAAAGATGTGCAGTGATATAAATCAAATATTCACAGTAGGTAAACAAGCTTCTACTGTTATAAATCAGAAAAACTACAGGAGGCCTGCTCATCTCTGTTTTATGTTTTGGAGCTACTTGAAATTGAAGAAGATTTTGGTGTTGGATTATTTTAGAATGGTTAGTAGTCAGTTAACAAACAAGCTGCTCTCTGGCACTATACTATAAAAAGGTAATGAATCTCTATTTTTAATAAAAGTGGTTAGCTTTTAAAAATGAAAATAGTAGTCACTTGTCTATATAAATGATAGATATTTTATCTGAGTTTGCTACACTCAGAACTACAAGAAAGCACTTAATAGTGTGAGACTAATATTTTAGAGAAACTTAACTATGTGCCTGTCACTGTACTAGGTGCTTAACATTGAATCTTCACAGCTTCTGTATTTACTAAGACCTCCTAGGGTAGGTGTTATTATCCCTTTTTAAAAGAGAAGAATGAAAACTTTACTAAGATCAATAAGCTGTAAGCGGTAGGACCCAAGATTAAACAAGTCAACCTGACTCCAAAGCTCAGGTTCCATCCCTCTACTGTGTCACATCACGTATAACACTTCCAATTTCTATAGTGAATGTATTGTCTTACATAACTAAATTCTATATGTCAACTCTGTAAAACGCATGCATTCGATGTAAAAAGAGCAGAATCTACAGTTTAATTCTATAATCAATGTCAGTGCCCAATAATAGTTACTCTTCTGTTCTGTATAGTTTGTTCTAGCTATAAAACTCTGGGATTATGTTTAGTGTAATTCAGATAGAAATCCAGGAAGCATCTATAACACACAGAGCATGTACAAGCCTCTGACAGGATATAAAAACAACACAAGAAATGGCCCTAGACCTCCAAATACATATAATCCAGAGAGTATGTCATACATACACAAAATAACTATTATGAAAGTACACAAAAGTAATGATTTAGAAATAAAAATCTCATAATCACCAATAGAAACACAAGAGAGTTCAGATCCATTCAACTTTTCAAATTTCAGATCAGAGAGTCTTTTTATTTCAAAAAGAGAGAGAGAAAAAAAAAACAGAGCCCTTTTTCTAGAAATGAATAACTACTCTGGCTTTTAAGACACACCCAAACCTCTCCTTTATTTAATCTCCCTTTCCCTCACAATTATTATGCTTTTAAGTCTGGGGTATATTTTGATTGAATCGAAAATTGTTTTTCTATTTGGCTTTGGCATTTATCTTTACCATTTACTTTAAAGTGACTCAAGATGATAAAATTAAAACCAGGATTCTGATCAAAATATGAAATGAAGTAAAAAATGCAGCAAAACTTCACAAAAACAGAACTTAATATAATTTCAGAATGTCTTTGACCAGGCATAGTGGTGCACACTGGAATCCCAGCAACTTGGGAGGCTAAAGGCAGTCTGAGGCCAGTCTCGGCAATTTAGTGAGACCCTATTTCAAAATTAAAAATTAAAAAATAGACTGCAGATGTAGCTCAGTGGTAAAGCACCCTGGATTCAATTTCCAGTATGAAAGAAGGAAGGAAGGAAGAAAACATTGGTCTCTAATTAGCCATGTAACATATGTACCCTGTAAAAAATTCAAACTGCAACAAGGGCTTTCAAAAGTGTAAAAATGTGTGTGTGCACATGTGCAATACGCACAGAAGTTACTTACAAACTCACCATAATCTCATTTTAAAGCTTGTGAAAATTTATGGAAGCATGGTCCTCATTTCCTAACCTGAACTGCCTGAGCCCCTAAATAGGCTACCTTGAATATTAAAAACATCACTTCACATTACTATTGACCTGTATTACAGGAAAGGTGATCTAAAAGAACCTCCAACCTAGTGGGTTACTGCAGGAAAGACCATTCTCAACTCTAACAGATGAGGAAATCAAGTTTTAGAGGACTTTAAGGAATTCAGCCAAGCTTACATAGCTCAGAAATAGCAGAATTGCGATGAAACTTCATTCCCCCCCCCCTGGTCTAGGACTCTTCCTACTCTACACAATGCCTCCCTAACTAGAACCATAAGCTTCTCCAGAAGCCACCATAAACCTCAGTCAGAGGTTTATTACAGAACCAGGTTGTATTCTAGCTCTTATCATTGATAAGTCAGTTACTGTTTTTTCTAAGTGTTCTGTCTTCTACCTATTCAAATAGTTTCTTCTATTTAAACAAGCAGATTTACAAGCAAGAAAGAAGTTCTATCTGGAAATCTTTCTGGATAATCATCTCCTATAGCTTAACTAAAAATAATGCTTTATATTTTAAGTATTTTAATCCTTTATCATATGTTTACTTAAATCACAGTTGATTCAAAACTACACCAGAGGAAAGGAAACTCCATTTGATAATTCACTCAGGAAATATTAATGATATAAAAATTTTTAAAAGATGTTAACAAAGCTGTTACTGCTAAATAAATAGTTTATCTTCAAAGCCCTGAGACTAGAGCACCTAGACGCAAAAAAAACTAGAAAAAAATCTATTAAGTTCACAACAATGCATGACTACCCCTCCTTTACATTTTAAAAGTATTGTAATGAGATTTTATTGTATATCTTTAAATGAAACTAAAAGGAGGCAAAAATCTTTGTAAAATATTCACACTATATCTAAATACTTTTAGATTTAATACTTATTCTTCCACAGAATTGAACTGTGAATACTTCACAATAAACATTTAAAACAAATCTATCATATTTATTACTTGAAATTTTTATTTATTGACAGATTTCCATTTCTAGCTACATATTAATTATTTTCTGGTAAACTACTCTCAGATTTGAAATCAGAATGATAATTCATTAGAAGAAGAAAATGAAAACGCTGGAGGCAAATCACCATCAACTTTGCAGTTAAAAATATTATTCAACAAAATGAGTACTTACATCCTTAAAATAACGCTGCAATAATGAAAGCCTCACATCATGAACTGCTGCACATGTGTCCCAAGGGTAAATCTGTTCCTCTTCAGTGATGGGCAATTTTTTTGGTTCAACATTGTCACGGCACTGCCCCAAAACTACATCAACAGAGATAAAAACTCATTAAATAACATACCTCATTCTCCAAGAAAAGTTAGATTATTTACTACAAACTATACTAAACTTTCCACTATTAAAATATTCTTAAGACCTTAAAAAAGAGTGGTATTTGAGTTTTCTTCCACAGAGTAAATAAAGTACAAATATATCAATATTTACTTTAAAAAATAACACAAAAATATGAATATGGGCTCATGATGAATAGATAGATGGTTTCTAAAGTATACGTCCACTGAAAAAGCCCAAACAAATTTCATTTCTAAATACACAATTTCTCACAAAAAGAATGCAGAGATCTTTGGAGAGAGCGCCTTAGTCCAGGGTTGGGGAAAAGCTCAAAGTGAGCCTAGAATTGTGAACAGCAAGGAAGTGTTCAAACACTGATGGGGCAGTTTCATGAGAACCTGAGAGAGTTCAGACAGATCAAATTTGAAAAAACTAAGTATCAATAAGAATAATGATAGTAACAGATGACACAGTCATTGGTTAAGGCAAGGAACATGAAGTAAAAGGGTAAAAGCATAAACAGGTAGAGTCTCAGCATATCATTCTATGGATTACCTGCCACCTTAACCAAGGGATAAAATTTGGTTGGCATCACCAAAAATGGGACAAACTGATATTCTGTATCTCCTAAAGTGAAGCCAGTGAAAGGGACATCATCTAGGTAACGCCCTAGCCAAAAATATTTAATGTAAATCTAATAATGAGAAAACAATCACACAAATCCAGATAATGACACATTTATGGAACAACCAACCGGGACTCCTTGAAACTTTAAAAAAGGGCTAGAGAGACTATTCGAAATTAAATAAGATTAACAGGAAATGGCAACTAAAAGCAATACATAATCATTTATTAGATCCTGGATCAAAAAAAGAAATATCTGCTATAAAAATAATATTGGTTCTCACAAGAAATGCCAAGAAGGTGATAGATAAGTCAATTAGCTTGACTTACTCATTCTACAATGTATATATATGTCGAAACATCGCAATGTATCCCATAAATATAAAGAACTATTATTTATCAAATAAATAAGAAACACACAAAATATTGGGACAACTGAGCGAATCTGAATAGTCAGTACATTTTTATTAATATTAAGTTTATTGGGTATAATGGTACAATGGCTATGTAAAATATCCTTGGTTCTTAGGAAATACATTCTAAAATATTTAGGGATATGTTATGATGTCAAGAATATTCTTGTAAAAAGGAATATGTGTGTGTGTGTCTCAGAATACAAAAGAAAAAATCATGGCCAGAGAACATTGGATAGGGCAAAGAAGAGGGAGAGAAAGACACAGGGTATAGGGGTAGAAAAGATGGTGGAATGAGATGCACATCTTTACCCTAGGTATATGTATAAAGACATGAATGGTGTGACAACCTTGTGTACAACCAGAGAAATGAAAAATTGTGTTCCATATGTGCACTGTGAACTAAAATGCATTCTGCTGTTTTAAAAATAAATAAAAATAAAAATAAAATCATGGCCAATATGGGAACAACTGGTGACTATAAGTAAAAGGTATTTGACTTTCTTAGAGACAAAATTTTTCAAAATGAGAAACTAAAAAGAGGTAGATAGCAAAACAAGGGAAAAATAATGCTAAGGTTTTATAATTATAAAACATCGGGCTAGGGTTGTAGCTCAATGGTAGAGTGCTTGCCTAGCACATGTGAGGCATTGGGTTTGATCCTCAGCACCACATAAAAATAAAATAAATAAAATAAAGATATAAGACATCAAAACACACAAAAAAAGAGTGGGAATAAAAATAAACAGTACTACA
>PVHX01016952.1:0-41667 GCA_004024805.1 Geosciurus inauris | reverse complement strand
ACACACACACTGAGCACGCACACACACTGAGCGCACACACACTGAGTGCATACACACACACTGAGCGCACACACACAGTAAACACACACACAATGAGCATGCGCACACAATGAGCACGCACACTCACACACAATGAGCACACACACTCATATACTCATACACCACACACACTGAGCACACATACACTCACATACTACACACACTCACACACACTGAGCACACACACTTATACACTCACACACACACTGAGTACACACACTGCACACACTCACACACACTGAGCACACACACTCATACACTTACACACACAGAGAGCACACACACACTCATACACCGTACAAACACACACCACGCAAGACACTCATATGTTTACACACCATGCACACACTCACACACACATCATGAACACACTATGTACACACACACACTCATATACATGCATATACCACAGGCTCTTACACGTCACACACTCACATAACACATGCTCTCACAACCACACACTATGTACATGCACTCACGCACATTCTCGTACACCACGCACACACCCCACACATGCACACACCACACACACCATGCACATCCTCACACACGAGTGCCCCACAGGAGAAAGCTGCCCTCCAGCACATTGAAGGCAAGCAGAGCAGGGTCCTGCCTGGTGTGGAGCTGAGACGACTCAGGTCTGCAGCCGCGCGCACACCACCAGACGCCCTCTCACACGGAGCTGAGCATCTCCCGAGTGTGGCCTGAGCTGCAGGACCCCAGCACCATCAGACGGAGACAGAATTCTTCCTGGAAACACTACCTTCACCCCAACTCTCCAAGAGTTTCCACAAAGCTCCACGGAAAACAAACAGCTAAAAAATTAGTTAAAAAATAAAAAATCAACCCAGCAGAAGGAGACAGAGCATCGTGATGTGGACCCAGGAGGAGCAGTCAGCGCAGGTCCCGGAGAACGGCATGCACTGGGCCACAAAGTAACTGCTCCTAACACACGCCCAAAGCCGGGAGGCTGGACCCGTTGGCCTGCAGCGAGATGCTTGGAACGGAATCAAGGAACACTACTAAAGAAAAAGCCTGCAGCACTCGGCATTCGAGCCACGCGGAATGAAGCAGGCGGATTTACAAAGGTCAGACCCCAAAAGAGGACCGTGCTGAGCAGGAGCACAGGTTTGGAGAAGAGCCGCTGGCAGCCCAGGCTGCCGGGAAGGTGCCGTGCAGAGGGTGCCACGCACTGGGGTGAGGGCAGAGGGGAGGGCTGGCCTGGGCAGTGACTCCGTTCCTGAAACAGTGAAGGCCCCAGGAGCTGGACCAGCTCGAGCAGGGTGAGCGAGAGTAAGTCCACAAAGACCTTCAGGGGAGCTGTGAATGCCCAGGCCACGCAGAGACCCCAGAAGCTCCAGTGGGAAGACCCCTCACCTCTGCACAGGGTGCAGGTGGAGAAGGAGCCTTCCCAGGTCTGACAGCAGGGCCACCAGCCAGGGGAGCTCTCCAAGACCCAGGCGCAGAGACCCTTCCCCAGGGCCTAAGGCCACAGTGAACTCGGACCCCCTCCCAGGCATTCCTGTTCACAGGTGGAAATTGCTCCAGCGGGCGCCATGGGACTCCCCCAGACATAGCCGTGGACTGTCTCAGCTATGCTATGCTACGGTCCTGCCCTTAGAGGTTCCCATGGTGGCAGACGTGGCTCCTGGGGACACCCTCCCAGACAGGGCATCCCCACACCGTCTGACACCCTCCTTCCACACGGGGTGGTAGTGGAGGGTCTGTGGCTGCTGTGGACCCCCTTGGCTTGTCTTTCTGCCTGATGCCCACAGGATGGGTAGTGATAGCCTCTGGGATGGACTCAAGGGGCCTCTGTCGGGGCCAGCCTGAGGCCCAGATGCAGGGCAGCCACCTCCGGCTTCTGTCTCCACCTGGAGACAGTGTTTTCTCAGGTGGCTTCAGGGAGAGATCCTGCAGACGGCGTGTGCAGGGGCACTGGGCTCTGCACTCAGACCCTCTCGCTGGAGGGCCAGGGAGAGCCTTCAGCCCCTCAGGGGCTTCCTTAGCTGTAGAGCCACCTGGCCGAAGCTACCCGCCTCCTGGGTCCAGGTCAGTGATGGATCCGAGCACTGCAGGGGCGTCCTTCCTGCAGGGCTGCCTATGAGTGGGCAGGCTGCAGGCAGCCGCGAGGCCTGGCCAGCCCCTTCCAGGGCTCCCGCCCTGTAGCTGGACTTACAGACGGGGGTCCATAGCCCAGCCAGGCTCCTCTGTTCTCAGGGCCTTGGTCTTCCCTCAACGGGACAGGGGCTGGGTGTCCCCACTCCACTGACCCCTGCGACCAAGGGTAGGATGAGGCCTTGCCCAGGAAGGGCCTGTGAAGCCAGTGTACCTTCCCTCCGGCCCGTTACCCGCCCAGGGCAGCGTCCACAGGCGGCGCTGCTGCCCAGGGAGGGCACTGCGGGTGCCAGGGCCATACCTCCCTCCGCTCCAGCTCATGCTGCAGGCGGAGCCTGCTCTCCGTTGTGGTGGCCAGCTCCCGGGCCAGCTGGTCATTGGCCTCCTTCATGCGCTCTAGCTGTCCCCGCAGGAGTGCGTTCACCTGGGAAAGGCTGGAGCTCCTGCGCACACAGAACCCACAGTGCTGGTGGCGGGGACCTCCTGAGAGAGGGGCTCAGTCCAAGCCCCAAGTCAAGGCTCAAGGGAGCCCCAAACCCCTGGGCCCGGCTGTGCCCCATGCAATGCTGACCACACGCAATAGCCCTCTGAGAGGCCAGCCTGAAGGGGCTCTCCTAGCCCAGGGCCCGCCTTCCTTCCTGAGACTGCTGCCATGCCTGCTCTGCCCCCAGCTCTGCAGGGCAACTGGAGGAGAAGGAGGAAGGAGCCCCTGGGCAGACAGGCCGAGAGGGAGTCCGTGAGCCCGGGGCACAGCCCTGGGCCCGTCCCTGTCAGGACCTCAGCTGCTGGGGAGGCCAGCCTCCCTCAGCCAGACCCTCCAGCCCTGCTGGGAGGCCATGAGCCTCGGGACTTGGCCTCCTCCTCAAGCCTGGTTTTCAGGCTTGAGCACTTTTTCAGATTCCCTGAGAGTGCGCCACCTACAGGAAGTATTCCAGAAATGCTGAGCCTCACAGGTCTGGGGCTGTAGGCCTGGGGCACAGCCCCCAGGGGCCCTGCAGATAGCCCTTCCCTTGCAAGACCATGTCATACAGTTGGAGACCTGGGGTGCTGGGGCTACAGCTGGAGTGCTAATGTCATGGGCTGGGGCAGACCATGAATGGGAGAACTGAGGGTCCTGGTGGGGTGCTGGGTTAGTGCTGGGGCTGGGTTAGTGCTGGGGCTAGGTTAGTGCTGGGGCTGGGTTAGTGCTGGGGTGCTGGGTTAGTGCTGGTGCTAGGTTCGTGATGGGGCTGGGTTAGTGTTGAGGGCTGGGTTAGTGCTGGGGTGCTAGGTTAGTGCTGAGGCTAGGTTAGTGTTGGGGCTTGGTTAGTGTTGGGGCTGAGTTAGTGCTGGGACTGGGTTAGTGCTGGGGCTGGGTTAGTGTTGGGCTGGGTTAGTGCTGGGGCTTGGTTAGTGTTGGGCTGAGTTAGTGCTGGGCCTGGGTTAGTACTGGGGGCTTGGTTAGTGCTGGGGCTGGGTTAGTGCTGGGGCTGGGTTAGTGTTGGGCTGGGTTAGTGCTGGGCCTGGGTTAGTGCTGGGGCTGGGTTAGTGCTGGGGCTGGGTTAGTGCTGGGGCTTGGTTAGTGTTGGGCTGAGTTAGTGCTGGGCCTGGGTTAGTACTGGGGGCTTGGTTAGTGCTGGGGCTGGGTCCTGTGGTGAGTGAGAGGGCGAGGGATCCAGCCCTCTGCCCCAGCCCTCTGCCCAGCCTCCCCTGGAACCCGAGCCTCTTGCCAACTCCCGCAGGCAAAGCTAACAACGAATCTGCAATAGCTGCGGGGCAAGGAGGGTCCACTCTTCTGGGCAGCGGGCCAGCTCCTGGCAGCCTGACAGCCTGCTGCTGGTCTCACCTCTGCTCTGAGGCCTCCAGACGGCCAAGAGCCTCCTCCAGGTCCATGCTGTGCTCCAGCTCTGACCTCCGCAGCTGAGCTTGGGTGGTCTCCAGGCGGGCCTGCATCTGGACAGGAGTGGCAGCCCACCTGGCCTGGGGGTTCCCAGCCCACTGGGCAGAGGAGGAAAGAGGGCTTCTCAGCAGGAGGGGTCAGTGATGGGGCTAGGGTTGGGTCTGGGCCAGATGGCAGCTGTCCACACCCCATCCCTGTGCCCAGCACCTGTGGCCAGCTGAGGAAGAAGGAAGAGAGACGCTGGCTGAGCTGACCCCACCCTGCCCTGGAAATAGCACTGGTCTGGTGGGCCCGGAGGAGGCCCTGATGCCCTTCCTTCACCTCTCTGCAGATGGGAACACCGAGGCTCCAGCACCCTACTGGCTGGGGTTGCCTGTCAGAGTAGAGGCCAGGGGCTCAGGGCTCAGGGCTCAGGGGCACAGAGGAGAGTTTCTGGGCAGTTCTGGGACAGCCCCCTCCAGAGGGTACAAGCCAGGACTCCTCCAGCCTGGGTCACTTCCCAGCACTGTCTTCCACCCCAGACCCTGTCCAGAGGGGACAGGAACACACACACCTGACCTGGGCCCCAGGCCCCCAGGTGGCCAACCCAGAGCAGCACTCTGAGTGTCCTGAGGGACATTCAGGCACATTTACCCATGGCCGCCAGGAAGTCACACCCAGGGCCCACTGCCCAGGGCCACACGGTCACTATTGGGGCTGAGACCTGAACCCAGGGCCCAGCAAGTCATGGGTGGAAGAAGGCCTGGGATGAGGGCAGGCAGAAGGCAGGGCCCTGGGGCCGGGCCGCTGGCACCCACAGCAGGGAGTCCTCTCCACCCCTGGAATCGCAGGCTTCCTGGTCTCTTGGCGGGAGTTCTGTGGCTTCAGTCCCTCGGGCCTGTTCCCAACATCTCCCGCCCTGTGCTAGGAAGAAGACGCCCTCTCCTGCCCCGACCCCAGGCCTGCCCAAGGGTGCAGAGGGCTGGAGGCAGGAGCAGGCTAGTGGGCTGGGCTGTGCTCCCAGGCAGGATCCCAACTGGCCCCGAGCACCTGCCCTGAGGAGCTCCCGGGCTGGGAGCTGCACGGAACAGGTGGCTCCCGTGTGGGGCTAGAGCATGGTGGGAGGGCCTGCAGAGAGCGGGGACCCAGGAGGCACCCGGCAGCGGGTGCCGCCATCTCTCCTGGGGCGTCCCCGGGTCGCCAGGCCTGCGTGGCCCTGGGGGAGCTGTCTCCTCCTCTGCCCTGCTTCGCGGCTCTCAGGAAGCGCTCTGAAGACGCATGGGGTCACCTTGCCCCAGTGCATGCTCAGTTCTGCTTCAGAAGCTGCCATGCTGGGGAGTGGCAGCACAGGACACCACGTGGTCAGCACCCGCACCTCCTGCCTATGTCCCAACACACTGCCCAGGGTGGGATGTGCAGTGGCCAACACAGTCTTCCCTCGTCCTGAGACCCACTGATGGTCCCCAGGTACACCTGCCAGCCACCACTACATGGACAGCTGCCGGGCACGGGTGGCACTTACCCGCTGGCTGACCGCATGGTACCTGCTGGCCAGCTCTGCCTGCTCGGTGCTTGCCTGGGCCAGCAAGTCCTCCAGCCGGGCCAGCTCCTCTTGCAGCAGCTCCCTCTCCTCGTGCATGTGGACCAGGGTGGCAGGCGGCTCCAGCACCCCTGTGGGCACAGCACTTGGTCAGCCTGGGTGGCCAGGCCAGGGCCCTGCCCTTATCTCCCACTGTGGGCCTGCCGGGCCTCCTGGGAGGTGGTGAGCTGCCAGGCCTTCCTTCCTCCCCACCCCAGCTCCCGGCCTCCCGGCCTCCCTGCTGCCTGTCCTCATCTTTTTTTTATAAATTTTTTTTTAACTTTTATTTATTTATTTATGTATTTTGTATGTGGTGCTGAGGATCGAACCCAGTGCCTCACGCATGCGAGGCAAGCGCTCTACTGCTGAGCCACAATCCCAGCCCCCTGTCCTCATCTTTAATGTGCTCAGACCCACGCTCAGGCTGAGCCCGCCAAACACGGCAGGGGTGTGGAGTGGCCCAGACACTGGGCACCTGGAGACAGGCTGCTGCAGGGCAGCAGGACCTCTTCCCAGAGTAAGAAGCTGCTCTTCTGGACATGCAGTTGTGTCTCTGCCCCTACCACACGTGCAGGGGTCGCCAGGGTCCCTCACAAAGCCAGGCAGAGCTTCAGTATTCAAAGGGGTTGCTGGGACCCGTGCCCCGAGGGAGGTTCAAGTGGCCTTGGTGCAGGGACGGAGCCTCAGATCCAGTGCCCAGCTGCGGTGTGACAGGGAGTGGCCTGCAGCGGCTGCGGGGCTGGGCCAAGCTCAGGGCTGGGTGGGTGGGGTCAGTGCAAAGATGAAGGGTGGGGTCAGAGGCTGTGAGCACAGTCATGTCACGAGCACCAAGGTTGCCCCCCTCTCCAGTGGTACGTGCCCTGTGGGTGCTCATGGGTGGAGGGTGGCTGGAGAGACTGCAGGCCAGGAGGGCCGCAGGGCTGCAGGACAGCTCTGGTGGGTGGGCCGAAGCCCAGACTCAGGGCCCACGCCCTCACCTTGGGGTGGCTCCTCACGCAGGCTGCTGGCCACGATCTCACGGATGCGGGCAGGCACGGGGGTGGGTGAGGCCTGCTGGCCTTCCCCACGCACAGTGAGCGCCCGGTCTTCTCTGCTGGCGGTGGGGCTGAGGATGGTGTCCTCCAACCTCTGAAAGACACCCCAGAGACAACCGTGGTGCTGGGAGCCTCTGGGCATCTGCTAGGCACCCCAGATGAGCCAGTTGGGTTAGTGGGGGTCACCACAGGGTTACCCTAAGGGATCAAAGTGCCTGGGGTAGGGTGGGACGGGGCTGAGCAGGTCACCCAAGGCCTGTGCTTGGTTTCCTCACCTGCAAAGCGGGTCTGTGCCTATGCTCCGCACTGCTCTGAGCAGCAACACAGAAATGGAGAGAAGGGACCTGCTGGTAGCCAAGGTCAGCACTGCCCGCCTGCAGGCCTGTGCCACCTCTGAGCCAGCTCGCCCGGCACCCACTGAGCCACTGCAGCTGTCCTCTCTGGGGTGCTGCGAGGCTGGTGCCTTTGTTTCTGGGCCAGCAAAAAAACCAAATTTCTTGGGGCAGGTGGGCTCACCGAGGGGGATCTGAGGCCAGCAGGACCAGCGGGTCCTCCCCTATGCTGGGCTCTGGAATCAAGCCTGGGATGGCTCTCCCTCAGAGGACTGCCCCTGCCCTCTGGAACCCCTGATCATTCTGGCCTCTCTCCTGGGCTGACCACAGACTGCTGGCAGTCACCCCAGACCCAGGCTCTGCATGGCTCCTGGACAGGCCCCATTCTGATTCCCAGCAGCCCTGTGAAGGGCAGTTAGCTGGCAGATGCCAGGTGGGGGTGACCAGGGCCTGGTTGACCAGCCCCTTCGGCTGCAGGCATACTCCCTTCCCCAGGGGTCAGGGCCTCAGTCCCTGGGAGGTCTTGGACAGGCACCCCTCCACATTCCCGCAGAGGAAGCCCCAGTCTTGTTCTGGGTTGGGGAGACAGGCCCCTGGGTGGGCCACGGGCAGGGTCCAGCAAGCCCAGGTGTCTGGACACCAAGCCCTCTCCTGTCCTCCTAAGAAGAGGGACTGGTTTGGGCTGAGCCACTGGACCCTGGCCTCCGGATTTCGCGCAGGGGAAACAGGCCCCGCCCGCAGCACGACGACCCCAGGATCAGTGGGTCCAGCCGGCTCCACCTCCCCCGGAGCCGCCCCTGTGTCCCCGGGGCCTCGGCGGCGCCACCCGCTAACGGGAAAGCCACGGAGCAGCTCAGACTTGACTCATTCCCAGCGTTTACAGAGGGTCGCTTATTAGCGGAGCCGTCCCGGGAGGCGCTGGGGGCGTAATGGGTTCCAGCTGTGGCCGGGTGCCTGCGATGGCCGCGGCCCAGCTGCCGCGGGAGGGCGGGAGGGCGCGGGGCGGGGCTGCCCGGCGGGTCCCCTGCTGCCCCCGGACCGCGGCCCCGCCCCAGCAGGCGACCCGCGCGGCTGGGGCCGGGGGCGCTCTGCCCACCCGCTTGGGGCCCCACTCCACCCCGCCTAGGCTCCTCGGCGCCCACCTGCAGGCTTGCAGTCCTGGTGGGTCGCATCCCCGGAGCCTGGGCCTTCCTGGCCGGCTTGCCCCCCAGCAGGGCTCTGGGGGCCGAAGAGACTTCCAGAAGGCCTCCAGGGGGCGATTCGGGGAGTCGAGGGGACTCCAGGACTGGACCAGTTTCCCAGAAGACCCCTGACTCACAGTTGAGCCAGGTCCTGTCCATCTTGGATCTAGCGCCCTCCTGGGCTTAGCAGGAGGGCTTAGCCAGCGATAAAGGCCCCAGCGAGGTCGCGGACCCTGCCCCCAGCCCTACAACCAAATCCTGGACCTGAGAGGTCAGTGTGACACACAGTGAGGACAGCCAGCAGGCCATCAGTGCCTCCCCATCCCCTCAGGCTGTGTGGAGGGGACAGCCCCGCCATGCGGGAACCTGGGACCCTCTTATCTTCTTCTCCTGGGGGGTCAGGGCTGGAGGCCCTTCTAAGGGAACTGTAGTGGGTGACAGTGTATACTGTGGCCCTGGGCCTATCCCCACCCTCCTGAACCTCCTGTCCCAGCCGTTACACTGGGGGCGGGGATCCAGGCCCTCCGGGGTCTCAGAGCCCCCAGGGCTGCAGCTCTGTGGAGGATGGGCTGTTGTGGACAGTGGTTGAACCCAGCAGGAAGGAGACTGACCTAGGCTGCCCACCCCAGAGGATGGGAGCTGTTCCAGCCTCGGGCAGATGACCTTCCCATCCCAGTCCTCCTGTGGACCCGGGACCCCTCTGCACTGTTGCTCCTGCCTGGGGGCTGGTGGGTGGGCTTGGGTCCTGGGGCTTGCGGAGGCCTCTTCCCTCAGTCCTCCTCCCCTATTCTGGGTCTTGGCTGAAGATCCCTGGAAGGTGGGTCCAGAGGTGGCCTTGTCCTGCTGCATGCTGTCCATGGAGAAGCAGGCCAGGGAAAGGGCTGGAACCCCCAAGAGGGGCAAAGGAGGAGGCCTTGGCCACCCTGCTGGCCATGTTCCCTGCAAAAGGACCTGCCACACAGATGCTCCGCACCTGTGGGGAGGCGCAGGGGGCTCCAGACTGCGCTTGATCTGATCTGGGGGTCACACCCTCTCCCCCACACCACCCCTGCACCCAAGGCTTGGCTTCTCCAGATGATCCTTCTAAACTGTTGGGTGGGGGCCAGAGCCCTGGAAGCACATTCGGACACAAAGCTCAGCAAATCCACTGGTAGGGAAAGGGCAGGGTCCCTACAAGCCCAGACCCCAAGGGGCACTGGCCCCTTCCCAGCTCTCAACACCCCTGCCGCGCCCCTGTCCCTTCCTGCTTGGGCAGCTGCCTTGGCCAGGAGCTGGGTGGGGCTGGAGGAAGCCAGTCCAGTGTGGTCCCGCCCACTGGCAGGTGGGCTCCTCGGCAGGGCTGGGTGGGTCTCCGTGTCGCAGTTCCCACCGCGCCTGGCTGGACCCCAGCCCAGTCACTCCCCAGGAATGAGGAAGGAAGGCACCAGCGGCTTCTCCACTGAGAGTTGGGCTCACAGGGCTGTCGAGCATAGGCCGCCCTGACAGGTGGGCCCAGCCCCTTCAACCCGGGTGTGCTGGGGTGGGAACCATGGACCTGGGGGGCAGTGATGGGAGGTGCAGGTGAGGCGAGGCCGAGGGAGCTGCAGGCTGGCTGCCGTTCCCCAGCTGACCCTGGGGCAGGGGCTGCAAAGTCAGTCCCGTGAAGCCCCCACTGCCACAGGCGACCCCTCTGGGCAGCTCCCAGGACCCTGTCACAGTCCCGGCAGCACAGCCCTGCTGCTTTGAGGGCCCACAGGGGTCTTCATGTGGCAGGGGTGGAGGGCACCTGGGAAAGAGGAGGCCTCAGTACAGCAGGAACGCAGAGCTCTCCCTGCCTCCCGCTCACACCCTGCTCAGGGCAGGGCACAAACCCATGTCTGGTGCCAGGGCCGGGGCAGGCCAACGGCCTGTGTGCCTGGGCTCTGCGTCAGGGAGACCCCGGGGTGGATGGCAGCGCAAGCCAGGGCACCAAAACCCTGTAAAAATCACTGAGGGAAAGCGGGTGTCCAGTGGGCGGCCCCAACACACCCAGGACACCAGCTCTGGCCCCACCCTCCCCCTGAAGGAGCAGGACTGGGATAGCAGAGCAGGAGGAAGGACAGGGCTGTGCCTGGCTCGCTGCCTGGAGCGGTAGACCTGCTGGGCAGGTTTGGGCGGCCGGGCTCCAACAGTGCCCCCGTGTGGCTTCTCGGGGAACTGCAGGAGGGCTGCCACCAGGGCTCCTGGGAGTCCAGGCTGGGCTTAGGGTCTTCAGCTGCCTGTGGACAACGACAGCCGTGACCATGGGCACGGGAGGGAGGTGGGTCCAGGCTTTAGTGTTTCCCACAGGCAGACATTCTCACACTCCTTGTCTTGCCCTGAGTCGAAGACTTCTGCCTTCCTCCTGGGTGGGGAAGGGGCCGGGGCAAGTTTGGGACTTGCTTGAGGTCACAAGTACCTGTAGGACAGGGACCTCGTCCCTCGGCTCCCAAATGCCCATGGTGGTGGTCCCTGGACATCCAGCTGGCCTGCTGCTCTCCTCCCCTGTGCGCACAGCTGTGTCCATGGCCCCTGGGGAGGCCCTGGTGGTTCTGACCCACAGGAGCAGAGCAGCTGGAAGCACATGCCAGTCACAGCCAGTGGAGGTCACCCAGCGTGGCCTGCTGCAGAGTCCCTGGCCAGGAGGCCCCTGCTGGCTCTGTAAGAGGTGCCCTGTGCCATGAGGGGCTCCGCCCTCCTAACCTGCTCAGGAGGGGCTGCGCTTCCTGTGGGTGGCCCTCTGCTCCTGACATAGCAGACCCAGCGGCCTCCCAAAGCCTGGGGGCTGGGCTTGAAGCAGGTGCAGCAGGTGGGGGTAATGCCATTTGGTTCTGTGTCCCCTGCCCCTGCTCAGAGCTTGGCATGCCAACAGGCCCAGACGCATTCAAGGCACAAATGACTGGCAGCCCAGCTGGAAACACCAAAGGTGTGAATCACTAACTGCAAAATGACTCCGGGCAAGGCATGTGCGGGAGGGCAAGGATGCCACCTGGTCTCTCCTGGGCCCCATGACACAGGCTCGGGAGGGCCAGGGTCAGTAGAGCCCCACAGCCAGATAGCCTGGTCCAGGTAGTGGAAGCACAGAGGGACCTGGGGAGGGGGCAGCGGACAGCCCAGCAGGAGAGAGCTGGAGCCATTTTGGAAGGCTGTGGGTGTTCCATGGAGGACTGTGGGGGACGGGTGAGGTCCTAAGGGGAAGGTTGGGGCTGGCCTGCTTAGCTCACCACCAATGTGTCCAGGAGTCCTAGAGATGGGCCCGCATGGCCTTCCCTGGTGCGCTTGTGAGCACATGGGGCTTGGAGGTTGGCCGCTGGCCGGGCCTCTCTGACCACTCACAGCTCCTGTCCCGTGGACCTGCACACCTGCACCCTGGGACCATCCACCCCTGGAATCTCCTGAGCCGAGTGACGAGTCTTCTGTATGCTAACGAGTGGCGAGGGAGCTCGAGAGCCCCAGGGCAGGGGCTGCTTGCCAGAAAGACCAGGGCAGGGCTAGGATGGTGGAGCATTCAGCCCCAGCCCCAGGACTTGGGGAGGCCGTGCCTGAGCCGGTCGCCAGCACCAAGACCTTGGGGGAGCTGTGCCTGAGCTGGTCACCAGTGGCCAGTGAGCTAATCAGTGGAGCTCCTAAGAACCCTAGCAAGGAGCTGGGAGGGCCTCTGGGCCAGAGGGTGGTGCACCCTGGGGGCAAGCTGTCTCCCCTCCTGGACACCTGAGCATCTCCTCCAATGCCTGAGACTTGTCCCTTAAAATAACTCATAAGGGAATAAGTGCAGCGTCCTGGGTTCTGTGAGCTGTTGTGGCAAATTACTTGACTGAGGGGGGAGTGTGGCCAGTAGGAGGTCAGAGGGCAGCTGGACTTGGGCGTGGCATTTGGTGAGGGGCAATCGTGTGGTTGTGTCCTTGCCTGTGGGCTGGTGCCTGCTCTGGGTCGGGTGACTGAGCTGACTTGTGGAGGCCCAGGTGGTGTCCAGAGCTGGAGGCTGGTGTGGTCGGAGCCCACGTGTTTGGAGTCAGGAGTGGTGGGCGAAGCCAGTTCCCACAGTGAGCCTTGCTCCGAGGGGACACAGGCAGGCAGCGGATGGCAGTGATGAGGAGCTGTCACCATGTCCTGCGACAGCTCCTCGTCAGCGCACCTGAAATCCCCCCATGACCTGGCAGTGCCGGGGTGTGCAGTCCCTGGCCAGCCAGAGGCTGACGGCCGTGCGCCCGGCGCTGGGCACTGTTCAGGTCTCCCCCAGGCGGGCGCAGCCCAGCGCCCACCAATGGAGGAGCAGCGGGCAAAGCATGGCTCACCCCAGTGGAAAGGAGGGATTCTGACCCAGGCTGAGGGCGCACCTCAGGACGCTGCTCGGCGAACAGCGGGCAGGGAGAGCAGAGCGGCTCCCCTCACGCGAGCCGAGAGCAGCCCGCCCCGGAGACGCGCGGTGGGCACGGGCCGGGGGGAGAGGACGGCAGAGAGCAACGTGCTGCCTGTGGGTGGTGGGGTCGCTCAGCCGTGTGAACGTCCTAGGCCAAGAGTGACGACCACTTAACAGTGGTTAAATGGCAAGTGTCACGCTACGCGTGTTCTATCACCAATGAAGTGAAATCGAGAAAAAAGGCAGCAGGTCCACCAGCCAAGCACACAGCCCCAGACCTCAGAGGAGCAGCAGACAGCACTCGAGAGGAAACGGAAGACAAAAGCAGTATAAAGAGCACCAATAAACGACTGCGCAGAGGAGGGAAGGGCCTCTCAAGCGTCCAGTTCAGCCCCGGGAGCAACCTCCCCCGGGCAGCTGCCGGGGCTGAGGGCCTGTGGCCCCGCCGCCCTGTCTGCATGGGCCTATCTGGGCATCTGGTGGCGCCCGCCTGCCGCTGCTCACCTGGGGTAATTGCTTCCAGATCCCAATCTCCACAGTGCCAATAACAGGTGCTGGCAGGGGTGGGGCAGCACAGGCCTGACCAGGCTCCGTGTGGCTTTCAGACGACAGCTGGCCAGGCACAGGGCATTGGGCACAGAGAAACACCCCTCAGCCATCTTTGCCAGGCACCATGGCTGAGGGCGTCGGGTGCCATCCTGGGTTTCTCCCCCAAACCAGTTGCCAATGACAAGCTACTGCTGCCACCTGCAGCCTCGGTTTCCCCAGCACCCACAGCGCTGGCGACGCCCTCACAGGGCACGAGCACTGGAAGCGCCTTGCTGACATCCTGGCTGGCCTGCCCTCCCTCCACCCGCCATCACGGAGACCCCACGGAGCCGGGCAGCATGGTCTGCAGGTGTGCGTCCCACCCAGGGCACCCTGTGGTCTTCTTTTGTCACCTGACTCAGACATTCTGCCGGGTTGTGTCCCTGCGAGGGCTCCTCTGTACGAGTGTTTGTGGGACCGTGACATCATCATGTCACTTAGCCACCTGGCACCAGCTGTGGGTAGTTACTCTGCAGGGGACCTGTGTTGCTATTGAAGGCACGTCAAACCCTGCAGGGTGGCTCCCAGGGCCTGAGAGCTCTGAGTCAGCGGTCCATCTCAGGGGCACTGGAGCCCCAAGGGGAAGGGACTGCTTGGCCTTGGCCACCAGAACCAGGTGGTGGCGGCACTGTGGAGGCTGGGTGTGCAAGGTCAGGGGAGGGAGGGAGGGCGGGACGGGCGGTGGGTGGGCTCTCAGCGCAGGAATGGAGGGGAGAGGCCTTGGGGGGCGAGTCCCGGGTGTTGGTGTGGAGACCAACAGAAGAGGAGCTTCTGGAGTTTGCAGAACAGATATTGGGGACCCCCAAAAAAGACCACCTCTCTCCAAGGAAGCCTGGGGGGCTCCTGTACTTGGCCATGACAAGAGTGGCAGTCGGCCCAGAACATCAGGCAGAGGGTCCTCCGTGCCCCTCCCACCGCAGGTGCACACTGCCAGCCGGAGGCTCTGAGTGGCTGACCCGAGCTCCTGCAGCCAGGAGTGGGGGGCTGGCTGCTGAGCCCAGGCTCCTCCCCGAGTGCACCCGGCCTGCACCTGGGCCACGTGTGTGTGAGCCCTGAGCAGATCTGCTTGCGTGCTCACGCTCGAGCTGGACATGTGAGCATGTGGAAAGTGCCCCAGGAGTCAGGGAGGCTCAGCTGCCCATCTGTGCAGGGTCCCGCCCAGTGGGGACCTGCTCTCACTGACCTGGATCACGGTGTCCAGCCCCAGGAGGGACGGCTCGGCGGGGTCCCCACAGCCAGGCTCACTGGAGGAGGAAGTCATGGCTGTGCAGAGTGCAGGGACTCAGAGAAGTGGGAGGCTGCCCCTCTGGTGGGACTCCGGGACCTGCCCCAGGGCTCATGCCTGCACGCGGCCCTGTGGTGCTGAGCTCGCTGAGCCTGGGCGCTCAGCTGCCCAGACTTGGTGAGACCACAGACCAACCGCACCATGGCGTTGCCATGGTAGCAGGACGCTGAGGGCTGGGTTTCCCTGGAAACAGGAGCCGGGACTTGTTATGGGGTCAGGGAACGCTGTTGGTGGACACGTTTCCTGGAGACCTGCAGTGAAGCTGTCCTCCTGAGCCACACACCTGGGGAGGAGCTGGCCTCCCTCCAGACTTCCTAGTCACTCCAGCAGGAGGCTGTGCAGGCCACACTCCAGAGGGGCAGCACCCAGGTCACAGTCCCCTTCATCTAGAATCCCCAACTGTGACTTTGTAAAGCGTGCAGAAGGCCCGAGTGATCCACAGGGGCACAGGGAAGCTGCTCCAAGGAGCAGGCCAGTCCCGGTTTCCCAGCCCTGTGCTTGGATGAGCCCCTGACCCCTGACCCCTGACCCCTGGCTCTGGCGGAGGAAGTCTCTTCCCTTCCTGCTCACCTGAGCCATGAGGGGGTGCCAGGGAGCAGGCCCGGCCACGGCGGGCGGCAGAGGGTCTGCAGGGGAGGTGCTCTCTGATGTCAGGGCAGGGCAGTGCCCACAGGTGAGGACACAGGAGGAAAGGTGGCCCTTCTGCCACCTGCAGGTATCCTTGCAGGCTGCTCTGTGCTCCAGCCTGGGCCTTGGGATTGGGTCTGGCACTGCGGACAGTGTGCAAAGCTCTCACCTGGCTGCGATCCCACCAGGGGCTCAGGCATCAGGCTGGGGCCGACCTGAGCCAGGCTGGTGCTGTCAGGAGGCCCTTCTAGGAGGGGGCAGCCCCTGGAGGCAGGCCCTGCATCCAGGAGTGACCACCCCTTTGGACAGAGTGGCCAGCCTGTGCAGGGGACTCCGGGGAAGGGGGCATCCCTGTCTTTCTGAGATCTGAGCTCTTGGAGCCAGTCCATCAGACTGGGAGACAGCCTGCCAGGAAAGGCCAGGCGGGACCAGGCAGAGAAGGAGGGCATGTGGAGGGTCAGGATGTCCGGCCACTTCCTTAGACCCACAATTTAGGCAGGGAAGTACCTGTTCTCAAAGAAAGCTCTCCCCAGGAACACCTGTGATCTGCTCTCCTCCGGGGTCCCCAGAGCACCTGCTCACCCCACCCCTGGAAGGACGACTGCCAGGTGCTCCCTGTGGGGGCAGGCAGGACCTCTGGCCAGACACACCCCACTGGGCATCAGGGCCAGGGTTCCTTGGATGGTCTCCGGGGACCTGGCTGGTCCCTCTGACCCCAGTGCTTCTGGCTCCAGGTTCAGACCCTCACCGCCCCACACATGGCCTGGGCGCCCTGTGGCCCTCCGTGGGGTTGCCATGTGAGAAAGGAAGATGGAGTGGAATAGAAGGCTTGTGATGCCAGGTGACCACGAGTGGTCAGTGAGCTGCAGCCACTCAACGTGGAGCAGCTTGTGAGCTTATGCCAGTCAGCTGTGCCATGTGGAAAGACACGTGTTCGGTCTCCCTGGACTGCACAGCTCGCTGGTGACCGCCCCTCCTCTCGGTGGCTGACAGCTGCCCAAGGGGCTGTGCCTAGAGGAAGACCCTCTGCAGACACGCTTACCCATGGCTGTGACAGTGCGGGGCCTGTGGGGACACGGGGACACAGTGGCTTGCCTTGGGCGTGTACAGATGACCGGGGGGGCTGTCAGCCTGGCACCAGTGGGCATCCTGGCTGTGCTGAGCTGGTGCCCAAGCCCAGATCCAGACCAGGGCTGTGATCTGGTACAAGCACTGTGCAAATGGTCCACTCCTGCCCAGCACCTGTAGGGGCCACATTTGGACAGAGCCCTCAGGGCCATGACCAGGTCAGCTGAGCTTTGGCGCTTTGTGGAGCCACTCACTCCTCATGAGCAATTGCCACTGGCCCACAGGGTGCAGTCAGCTCTCAGGTGCAGGCACCGCTCTCCAGGGCACAGAGTGACCAAACCAGCAGAGACAGTGACAGAAAGCTAGTCAGATTCCAGAGAGGTGATGTCTGGACAGGCAGTGCTGGAGGCTGTGCGACGGAGACAGAGGCTGCTGCATTGCTTTGGGCCTCCACCCTCTTCCCAAGAATTGCCCCAGGTGAACCGTGCTCAGAGGACACATCAGAGCCTCCTCGTCTGCACACGGCAGGCCGAGCGGCACCGGCCTCATTCCCAGCTGTTGAGTGAGGACAAGAGGCTGTCAGAGGGCAAGGGTGAGCCTCATGGCCTCACACAGGGCACTTCATGGGACTGCCAGGTCACTTCCCTCTCCAGAAGGGTTGGGATCAGGAATGGCACATTATGGTGTCCCCACAACCAACAGGTGACGTGCAGAGGACAGGCCATCTGGGCGCCTGTGCTGCATTTGGGGATCTGGCCTGTGGCGGGTCCTGAGAGGTTCCCTGGGGTGGAAAGAGGACCTCCCACTCCCACCCGCGTTCACCCACCTGAAGGGTTGCAGATTGTCATCACAGGCCCCGGGGACCGTCCGGGGAGGGACTCCGGGGAAGGCGCAGGCCCTGCCCCACGCCCGTTCTCAAGGGATAGTGGAGGCTGAACACCACAGTGAAGAAGGGCCGGGGGGGCTTGGGGCAGAAGGCTGTGCGTCCGTCGTCAGAATCCTGCTCCAGGACCTGAACGTGAGAGCTAAGGCTGCAGAACTCCAGGAGAGCAGACGGGAAGAGCCTCAACCACCCTGGTTTGGCCACAGTTGGCCACGATTGTTTAGATGTGATACGAAAAGCTCAGACAGCGCAAGAAAAAATAGGTAAATTGAGCTTTATTGAAATTATGATCTGCGGTACCTCCAAGGACAGCATTAAAGGGAAAAGACAGAGTGTGGTGTGAGAAAGTATTTTCAAATCATTTATCCGTTCTAGGATTAAGATCCAGAACATATAAAACAGTCCCGCAAGCCAACTACAATAAAAGAAGCCAATTAAACAACAAGCACAGAAGGTGCACAACATTTCTCCAAAGAAAAGACAAAACCGGCAGGACCATGAAGATACGCTTGACGTCAGGAGTCTCTGGGAAATCAAGAGGGCGACGCTGAGAAGGCGCCAGTGCACATCCAGGCTGTCATGAGAGACAGGCTGTGGGGCAGCCAGCAGCCGTGCGCCCTGTGGATGGGCGAGCAGAACAGGACGCCGGTCCTCGGAAATGAGGTGCGGATGCCACGCAGCCCAGCAGCTCCCCTGCGGACCCCACCAAGGCCAGCAGAGCGCAGAGGCCTGGACAGGCACCTGTGCACCATGCTCATGGCGGCAGGAGTCACAGCAGCTAGAGGTGAGGTGGCTGTGGTGTCCCCTGAACAGACAGGCAGTGCGTGGTCCATCCGCACCAAGAGCCGGGCAGCCTCAGGAGGGGTCCTGAAGCAAGCTGTGCGGACGGACCTCGGACCCTCCACTGGGTGAAGTGAGCCAGGCAGGAGGCCAAGCTGTGTGTTCCCCAGGGAGTCCAGGGCGGCCAAAGCCACAGGAGCCGGGAAGGAGGCATTAGTGTCCAGCAGGGCAGAGCTTCCCCCTGGAGGGGACAGAGCCCGCAGACGCGGTGGTGGTGGCCGCCCTGAGTACTCCTAATGCCACTGAACTGCTCTTGAAGCAGGCGGAGCAATGGATTCTGTGCCTGTTTGTCACCGCATTGGCTCCCTGTGCCCCTGCCATGAAGCTCCAGGCAAACAGGGGCACACACAGGGCAGGCTGTCCTCCCGCAACTCGCTCCAGGGAGCCCAGCACCCTCTGCCAGGCCCGTGATGGACGCTACCCCATGCAGGGGCCCCAGGACGGGCGAGCTGGGTCTCCCAGGGTGCCCAAAGCTGACGCCTACCAGTGACCCTCTGGGGCCGTGTCCTGCCCTGCCTTTATCCCGCCCCGGGGCCACAGGCAGACGAGGGGCAGCCATCACGACGGCACTAGAGACAGTGGGCTGCACGCCCCAGGCTCCTCGCAGTGTCTTGGGCGCCACGGTGGCGGACAGTCTGAGCGACAGGCTGCGCTGGGCTGTGTGCGGCAGGCAGAAGGACGAGTGGGGCCCCAGGGAGGAGAGCAGGCAGCGGGGCAGACGTCTTCCCAGGTGGAAGCCCAGGTGCCGGCCCATGGGCTGTGTTAGGGCCAGGGTGAGGTCAGCCACGGGGAGCACCGGGGCACGTTGGAGGCTGCTGGCGTCCTCTCTCCTGCCTCGCCCTCTGGCTGGGGTCCACACTGGGAGTTGGGGGCTGACAGAGCAAACCAGATGCAGGACCCGGAGACCAGAATTCCAGAGGAACAACAAGGCTGTGAGGCTGTCCACGGCTGGCTGACCCCGCAGTTCCAACCCGGCAGGCTGTCCTGCACTTCCTGGGCCGTCCACGCCTGCGTGGGACTGTGGTGACCGGGGCAGGGACCAGACGTGCTCTAGAGTGGGGTCTTGGGCTTGTCCTCACCCTTTCGTCCTGGAGCCCATGTCCCTGTCCCAGACTGGACACTCGTTCTCCTGGAGGTGTGTCTGTGTCAAGGACCTCTCAGCTCTGGGTCACTGAGATTGGTGGGCACTGATGGAGGATAGAGGGGGCCTGGGAGACCACCTTGTGTGGCCTCCTCCAGTCTCTGTCAAGGAGTTTTGAGTCCAGATGGAGTGGTGGCGGGCCCGGGGCCACACGAGGTGCCTGAGCACATCGTCCATTCAGGCCTTGTTGGAGTAGTCAGCTGATGCTTTGGGCCTGTGGGCCAGCAGGGCTGTGGGGTCCTGGAGAACAGCTGCTGCCCACCACAGAAGGGCTCCTCCTGGGGTCCCCACGGCGTCAGTCACTGGTGTAGCCCTATTTCCTTCTGGGGATCAGCAAGCATCTGCCTCTTGCCACCTTCCTGGGGGTCACGGCATCATGGAGGCTGAGGCAGTGCTGCGTAGTGGCCATCCAGCAACAGTGGTCTGGACAGGCACACCGGGAGCCACAGGCTTGCCAAGGGCCACACGAGCAGTGGTGGGGAGCGCCCTACAGCTGGCCAGGTAATGTCCACACATGGTGCCCAGAGCCTGTGAGCAGCAGGTGAGGAGAGGAGGGAGGACTGTGGACATATGGGGTTCCCTGTGTCCCCAGATGCTAACCCATCGCTACAGTAAGAGACGGGAGACAGGCACAGGGAGGAACTTCTGAGAACCAAGATGGGAATGGAGCCCTGCTGCTGGGAGCCAGGAGAGGCACAGGAGGGTCCTGCAGCCCTGGAGGGGGCGCAGCCATTGGCCCCTTCACCTGGCCTACTGGACCCAGAGCTGGACCCAGACAGAGCTGCTGGACCCAGGGCTATGCCAGCTTCCCTTCTCGTGGCCTCAGAGCACAGCAGCCCAGGGAGCTCACACACCAGCTCCATGACCACCAGATTGGTCCCCCAGGCAAGCCGAGCGTGGGGAGGTGTGGGGCCCGCACCTCGTACACCCTGTTCCACTTCTTGGACTCTGTTTGGCTGGAATGTCCCCTCCCCACTCAGTCTTTCCCAGCACAATAGAAATTCCTGGAATATAGGACCTGCACACTTGTCCTGAGCTATACTGAGGGGATCAGCTCCAGTGTGCGCACTCTGTGCCCTTAAGGGCCTGACGGCCCCTGTCAGCTCTGCCTGGGATGCTGAACCCGTCTCACCACCCCCGACCCAGGTCAGCAGGTGGTTGGCCTGGGTCCTGCTGCAGTCTTCTGAGAACCTGGCTCCTTAGTGGCCCAAGGCTTCCCAACCAGTGAGGGCAGGTGTCATGTCCCTGGCCAGTGGCCCTTGCCCTCCTCTCTGCCAATCTCCCTGGGTGTCCCTGCAAGTCCATGCAGAGCCCAGGTCCAGCTTCCCAGGCCGTCACTCATCCACCACCTCACAGTGCTGTCCACTCTGAGCACAGGCATCGTGTCCAGCTCCAAGACACACCAAAGAGTCTAGCAATCACCAATCAGAGGGCCTGGCCCTCGGGACTCTGACGTGAGCTGAGGTCTGGGGGAGACAGAGTCCACCAAGTCATTTGGGGAGGAGCTGGTGTGTGAGTTCCCTGGGCTGCAGTGCCCGCGGCCGTGACTCACATGTGGCAGGTGACGAGCTAAGGCCCTGTTCTCCTCGGGTCTCAGAGCCCAGGTGCTTTGGATGGACAGGGTGGCTGAGCTTGCGGAGAAAGCTGGAGACATCGTTGAAGCCCAGACGTGTGCGCGCAGATGCGAGGCTGAGGGTCAGGACAAGGCCACCCAGGAGTGCAGGACCCCAATGCTCTGCAGGAGGCCCAGGCTGGAGTCCTGTGGAATCGGGGACACGGCCTTGGCCGTGGCAGTGTTTGGGGGTCCTAGAGCCTGAGCAGCCACCCTGGGGGAGGGGTAGATGTGCTCTGGGCAGCTCCAGGGGCCAGGACAGGGCCAGGCTGGAGGGAGGAAACCGTTCTTGCTCATGGAGGTTGGGAGCAGACGCCTGCTCATGGGGCTGCAGCTCTCTGGGACTTCCAAGTGCCAGGAAGGGAGTGGCTGCCCTGTCCCCCAGCCCTCCTCAGATTGGTTCTGCCTGCAGCGCTGAGCTGGGGCCACAGGGGCGGCTGCAAGGATGGCGTCCCCCAGCGCTGTGTGGGGCTGTCTCCGTGATGCTGTGGCAGCCGCCCCAGCAGCTCAGCAACCTCTGCACACAGCCAGCCAGGGGCAAGGGTCGTGGGGTGGCTCCCGCCCGCGGGTCCAGACTTGCACAGCCCTGCACAGGGAGGAGGCAGGCAAGGTGCCTGGGCAGGTGTGGACTGTGACAGGGCTGTTGGGAGGAGGCTTTCCAGGTGCTGAGGCGGAGCCCTGAGGAGGCTGCTCCCCAGCACCAGGCAGCTCAGCTCTCAGGCCAGGTGGGTGCCAGGTACCTGAGGAAGGCCTGGTGGGCTGACCAGGTGGCCCCAGGATCCCAGGCTGGTGGCCCATGGCAGTGGGGGAAGCGGGTTCACACCTGGGCTGCTGAGTTTGAGGCTCCCCTCAGCAGGGCACAGGTGTTGAGGGGACCGTATGGAGACACTTCCTGGCAGGTTGAGGCTTTCGGCCTCCAGGCTGACTTAGAGGGGCCACTCTGGGGTCTGGGCTAACTGGGCCTGTGTCCTCCTTCTCATCTGGATCCTGGGGATGCCTGTGTCCCCTCCAGCCTGGCGGGAGGTTGGGGCGGGGAAGGCCTGATTTGCATGCTGGGCCACCTGGCGATGGACTGGGGAAACAGGTCTCGGAGTGGCCCCTCCCAGGGACACTCACCTGCTGCTATGGCCTGGGATCGGGGGCCAGTCTGGAGGGGGGCAGAGTGGGACAGGTCCAGCCTCCCTTGCTGGGCGGGCCTGTGACATTCCTGGGAGCTGGAGCCGGACTCACTGGCTCCCATTCAGCTATTTAAGCCTCGCACTGTGGTGAGCTGAGCCCCACCTGCAGACCTGCTCCTCACCTGGGCAGGTGCCTCCTCCACCCAGCCACCTACACCAGCCGGCAGAGAGGTTCCCAAGAGCCACCCTCACCCGCCACTGCTGCAGAGACGGCTGTCCCCAGCCATGGCCGTGCAGGTGTCCCTGTGGCACCACTACCTGCATGCCGTCCGGTCGCGGGAGGCTCGCCGTGCCCAGGACTACCAGCGTGCTGAGAACGAGCTGCTCACGGTGCTGGAGCAGGTGCACACCCTGGACCCCCGCTTCCTCGTGGACTACTCCCGAGACCTGGAGGCCTTCCAGTTCTCCCTGCGCTCCTCAGAGGACCCACTGGACATGGAGGTGCCCCTGCGGGTGGACACTGAGGCCCTCTTGATTGAGGAGCTGGGGCCGGGGGACGGCCCTGCCCTCTGCCGCCTGGGCGTCCCCAGGGAAGAGGCCGGCCTGGCGCAGTGGAGGAGGGAGGACATCTTCAGCACCTCTGAGGACCAGGGCAACGCCAAATGCTGTGGTCACATCGTGCCTGGCAAGGTTCTGCGTGTCCTCAAGGACCTCCTGGTGGCCGCCATTGTGCACTGCAGGCACCACAGCCTCATCACGCCAGGTATGGCGGGCCCTGCGTGTCTGTGGGCATGGTGTGCACGTGTGTGTCCTCACACCCAGGTGCACAAGGTGGCGACCATCCCACAGGCACCCATGTCACGGGTGTGCCCCCGGGACTGCTAGGCCTTAGTGGCAGACACCACTCGGTGTCCCTTCCAGCCCTGGGACCCTCCTCACAAACACTCTGCCTTCCCTGTGGCCTGGTTTTGCAGCGGTTTTGGAATAATGGTTTTGTGGAAGTGCCTTTGTAAATGGCTGGAAGCTTCGTGCCTCACAGGCGCACGGAGGACCCCAGCAGGGCTCCGGGCTGTGGCCGTGCCCACGCCGGCCGCTGCTCGCAGTGCCAGGGCTCCGTGTGCAGGATGTGCAGCGAGTGAGTGTGCGCACGTAGGAGAGGCGGGTGTGCGTGGCCGTGTGCGCGTGGGGCTGTCTCGACTCGGGGCTGAGCTACTGATCCGTGTGGGGACACAGCAGGCTTGGGTGCTCTCAAAGGCACAAGTGGCCTGGCCTCAGGCTCCCACCAGTGTCCTCTGATGTGGCGCGGGCAGGGCTCCTGCAGGTCCAGAGCGGTGGGTCTCCTGCCAGGGCTGGACGGAGCGGTGCCGCCTGAGCAGCAGGAGCAGGACAGGGGGCCCCTGAGGGACAGAGCCCGTCGTCCTGGGGTCAGAGTGAGGACATCAGGCTGTCCTGGCAGGGCACTGGGGACTGAGACAGTGTCCTGCTTTTCTTGGGAGGGACAGGCATGTGACAGTGGTGGCGGCCACCTCCCATGGATTTGCCGTCCAGTCACCTCCCTGGTCTTCTCCTCACACACACTGTGAGGTCAGTGAGTGGGGTGGTCAGTCCACCTCACGGAGGGGCAGGGGCCATCCAGGCTGCCCAGCACAAGGAGAACTGGTCTGGCCACATATCTGGGTCCTCGGCCACCTGGGCTGCCAGGGCCCCCTTTCCTCTGGGCTTCCTGCGGGTCCTGGGAAGGCCGCCCAGCGTAACCAGCCTGCACGCTGGGCTGTAGGAAGCACCAAGGGGGAGCTTCCAGGCAGCCCCACCCCAGACCTGCCCAGCAGGTATTCTGGGGCCAGGGACTGACCTCTGGGGTGACCAGAGATGAGGAAGTGTTTGGCCTGCTGCTCCCCCAGCTCCTTGGCGTCCTATCTGGTCATCTCCTGAGCCTTCTGATTACTGCAGGCAGTCAGGTGGGGCCCTTTCCGTCCTCTCTGATGTAACATGGTCGTTCCCACTGGTCACCTGCAGGCCCAGTGGTCCCTGAGGGACGGCCCCCTGTGGGGTGAACAGGAGGCTCTGGGCCACTCCAGGATGATCTCAGCCTCGGGCCCCTCCTCATGCCCAGGGTACCCCGCGAGAACCCCCTGTGGTGTGGGGCTGTGACGGACACCTTCCTTAAAAGGAAGGCACACCGCCAGGTGGCGGAGGTCAGGCCACTCCCACCCTGGAACCGGTGAGACCAGCCAGGGCTGTGGCGGCCCCTGGAGTGCAGGTGTGGCCAGTGCTTTCCAAGCTGCCCTTTCACAGGCACAATGTGTGACAACGGAAGAAAAGAAGGCGGAGCTGCCGAGGGGTCGGAGGTGGGGATGGAGTGGCCCAGGCACAGCCCTGCGGGGAGGTGCTGAGGGTCCACACGAGGAAGCCAGGCTCCTTCCTGGAGGTGCGGGGATGGCTGCCCACTCACTGTTGGGCCGCGGATTTTCTGTGGCACTTGCCTGGCTCCCAGCAGGTCTGTTGTCCCGGCCCCTGACCCAGGCACCCTGCTAGGCAGTGCTGGGGCAGGGAAGGCAGACAGCCCCGCCTGGGCCTGTGTTGGACAGGACCCCTCCTCCTGAGACACGCCCCTCACTTTCTTTGGCACTGATTTGCTTTGGAGGGAGAAGGAGCAACTGAGGCCTTGATGTCCCTTCCTCACCGTTCTCCAGCCAAGGACCTGACCGTCACATCTGTCTGTCCTCCCTGGCCACAGGCATGGGGCAGAGCCCACAGGTCTAGGAGGTGTGGGTGGTCAGCAGGCTTGGGTCACCAGCTGAGAGAGGTGCCTGGCAAGGGAGAGCCTACAGGGTAGGTGCTGGCATCACCAGGGCTGAGAGTCACCAGGCCAGCAGTGGCCCTACTGTGGCCTTATGGTGTAGGCACGGCCAGGGGCTCACTCGGCCGTGGTTCCTGTATGGACAGAGGCGTCCAGGGTGGAGTGTCCCAGAGGGAGGCAGGCCAGGCCCAGGAGAGGGCAGCTGGCCTGCAGTGGGTTGTTGCAGGTTCGCTGAACGCGTCCAGTCTGAGGGAGGAGCAGCTCCACCTGTCCCTGCTGGTGTCTAGCGGCTGGAGGAAGATCCGCTTTAACATTGTGCCTGTGGTGAGGAGGAAGCAAGGCATGTCCACCCTGAAGGGGGTCCAGTTGATGCCCGGATTCCCCGAGGGCACCTTGAGAAGAATCATGGGCCATGGGGTGGACCTGGTGCCTGCCAGCACCCAGCACTGGAGGTAGCTGCCCTTCCTGGGTCTCTGGGGTCTTGGAGAGCAAGCAGGAGAGGGTCTGCAGCCTGAGGCCTCCCCCACCTGTGCAGGAGCATCTGCAGGCCCTGCTTGCCCCTGCCCAGTGGTTTTCTGCTTCACACTGAGGCTACCGGGGTCTTGGGGAAACACAGGACCCAATCGGGCTCCCTTATAGCAGGCGGCCCATGGCCTCATGGGGAGGTGGCCAGCAGGGTCTGGCTGTGGTGAGACACGTGCGTGTAGAAGGCTGTGGATGGGCCCTCCCAGGATGGGCCCTCCCCGACCCAGGGGCCACCTTCGCTGCACCAGGGCAGCGGCAGAGAGGAAGCTTCCAGGCTGTGGCAGGTCCCCACGTGCAAGAGTGGTCAGAGTCCAAGCTGGCAGGGGGCTTGCTGGCACCTTCTATGTGGGCTGCCCTTCCAGGTGGCTCCCCCACCCTAGGTGTTTGGCTACAGGTGCCCCTGCCCCCCTGGCTCCCCCTCCAGCAGCCCCTCATTGGGTCCTGCAGTCTATGCCCGCAGGAGCCTGTAATCCGGGTAAATCGTATCTGTGAGAGGGCTGAGACCTCTGAGACCCAAACAAAGGGCCAGAGACTGAGCTCCATCCCAGCCTGACATGACTGACCAGCCCTGGTGAGCAGGAGCATAGGATCTGGTCAGGGTGGTGGTCCTGGAGCCATCATGAGTGACACGAAGCTGCTTGTGCTCTCCTGGGGGTTCAGCAGGACTCGTGTGGGCACCCCATTTCTCACATGCCCCTGGCCCCTTGTGCAGAGCAGGGCTGTGGCTGAGATTCCTGAGTGACCTCCCCCTAGGGAGGTGAGCCTGGGCTAAGCAGAGTCATCTTCTGCACATAAGAGGAAGGACTTCTGGGTCCTAGTCCCCACAGCCTGCTGCTGTGGCAGGGACCACAGCAGATCGAGACTCCAGGGTGGAGGTTCCACCCCTGAGCTGTGAACACTGTGAACACTGGGCCTGGCCCACTGCTGGTGCTGCCTGCCTGTGGAGGTGGGCTCGGGCTTCCTGAGTGGGCCCCAGGGCGTGCTGGCACTGCCCCAGGCCAGAGGCCCACAGGCACCCTCCCCAGGCAGGTCTGAGATACTGTCCTGTCTCTCAAGGGGCCAGCTGGCCCAGAGGCTCCCACGTCTCTCCACACCCCGGCAGGGAGTCCGTGAAAACTGGGCGTTCACACTGAATGGCCCCTAGGTCAGCTCCTGAGGACAGTGAGGAGCCGGCCAGGTCCCCACAGCACAGGCGGCAGCCTGCTCGGCCGTGTCAAACTCAGGAGCCTCGCACATGGGGCAGCCACGGAGGCTGGGCTGCCTCTTTCTGGTGGTAACCTGGGAGCCTGGTGCCAAGGTAGCCCAGACCTGACACAGTGGTCTGGGCTTCCAGGACCTCGACTGGCTACCCCCTCACCCAGCTGCTCGGTGTGCTGGGCTCCCTCCAGGGCCACCGCCTGGACAGCCTCTGCATCCTGGACCGAGTGAACCGTGAGAGCTGGCGGGATGGCGGCCAGAGCCCTGGCCTGACTTTCGACCACCTGAAGGTGGGTGTGGGAGTCGGGCACCCCTGCCCCATCTGGGCTGCCTGAGTCTTGACCAGGGAACCAGGGGCAGGGGTACCCGGCATGTCCCTTATGCCAGCTCCCACTGGTGGCAGCCGGGGTGGGCTCCATGCTGGAGGACCAGGTCTGGGGAGCGGGTCTTGCTCGTGAGGGGTGTGGCGATGTGGCTGCGGCTGCTGGGTCTCACACCAGGCCAGCCTGGGCCATTCCGGGGTGGGGGGTCTCGGGGTCTCTGCCAGGACAGCCCCTCCCTGGGGTGGGCTGCAAGGATGAGGGCGCTCTGCTTGGCTCGGGTGTTCAGGGAGAGGTCTTGACCTGCCCTCAGACCACAGTTCTGTCAAGGGTCTCGTGTGTGACCTCAGGCCACGGTGCCCTCCCAGGCCTCTGGCTAGGGTTGGGGGGACAGTGGCTCCTGATTCCCAAGCTGAGCTGAGAGGTCGTGGGGGCTGCTGGGAAGAAGGGGCCTGAGGACACAGCAGCCAAGTGGCAGGCAGGGCCTGGGCAGGAGGGAGAAGGAGGCCAGGAGGGGCCCAGGAAGCCAGGAGGAGCCCACAGTGAGTGGAGCCTCTGGGGCGGCCCGAGGGGCAGCAGGCAGGGTGGCCAGGTGGAGGGTGAGGCCTGATGTGCTGTGTGGCAGATGGCGCTGCTGTGGGCCTCCGTGCTCTTCCCGGCACCCGAGGACTGGGCGGAGCTGCAGGGGGCTGTGTACCGGGTCCTGGTGGTGCTGCTCTGCTGCCTGGCCACCAGGAACCTGCCGCACCTGCTCCGTCCCGGGCACAACCTGCTGCACAGCTGCGGCCTGGACCTCAGCGCCGTCTACCAGCGCGTGGAGTGCTTTGCCAGCCAGCCGGAGGCTTCCCTGAGCATCCACGTCACCCACCTGGGCCGCAGTCCCCCGCCACGCCTGGACAACGGGGTCAAGGCACTCCTGCAGCTGCCTGCCAGTGACCCCGCCTATTGGACCACTGCCTACTTCGATGTCCTGCTGGACAAGGTGGGCACAGCTGGCAAGGGGACCTCGGCATGAGGGTGGGGACAGAGCCTGGTCCAGCACCTTGGCCACAACCCCCCAGGTCGGGAGCCAAGGCCAGCTGGTGTGAGGTCAGGCCTCTGGGTAGAGGTGGAGGCAGATGTGAGCACTGGGGGTCAGGGGCCATGGAGTGCCCCCTCAGGAAAGGACCCTGGCTCAGGGCCACTCCCTGGGAACCAGGGCAGCATGTCTGAGACCGCCCCATTTTCCACCCATGACTCAGAGCCCCCTCCCTGTCCTCGAGAGTGTGGCCTTCCCTGTTGGGGGGCCTGATTTCTCCACCCCAGCTGCCCACCACCCCACAGAGCCCAGTCCTGTCCCCTACAAAGGCCAATCCTCCCATCACCCCAAGAGAAATATCACCTCCTTCCAGGACACATGGGACCGACCCCCCAGTCTCACCTCCATTTAAGAATCGCTACCCCAGCCTACTGGCCAGGGCAGAGGACCCCGGAGCAGGCTCTGGGTTGGCAGGTGGGGTTGGTGTGGTGGCCAGGAGCCTTCAGGCAGCACCTAGTGGTTGACGCCTGCACTTGAGGAGGGGTGCTAGGGCTGGTTCACAGGGGTTGACGGAGGGGCCTGGGCCAGGAGTGCTGTGCTCTGGGCCCCGTGAGACCTTGTGGCTGGTGTGGCCCAGTTCTCTGTGACCCCCTCTCTCTGCCGCACCTGCAGTTCCAGGTCTTCAACATCCAGGATAAGGACCGCATCGCAGCCATGCAGAGCATCTTCCAGAAGACCAAGACCCTGGGCAGTGAGGAGAGCTGAGCTGGGTCCCCAGGCTCTGCCACCCCACAGAGGCTCCTGGGACATGTGAAGAGGGGATGGGTTTCTCCTTGAGGTGGGTGGTGGAGGGACTCTGCTCCTGGGAGCTCTCACACTGTCCAGCGGGCGGCTGTGAGAGTCTGAGTGCTGGGCAGCTCCGGGTCCCCCAGGCCAAGGGCCTAAGATGGAGCTGTATGTCCTTGCTGGGACACGTGTGATCGCCCCAGGTAGCATCGTCAGGAAGACCAAGTGTCTGCATGGGGCAGAGCACGACGGCTCCTCCATGTCTGCATCAAACGCCACTCCATGGTGAAGAAATACTGTGCCCCTAATCTCGAACAAATTAACAGTTCCCCCACACAGGGCGGGGGTCCCCACTTTCTGAATCTCTAAGTGGAAATACAGAAGCCTAGAAGCAGAAGTGACTTGTGTGCAGACAATGTCAAACCTCTCCCTCCCTGAGTGACCTTCCCTGAGTCCTCACCCTAGTTCACAGGGGCACTGAAGCCAGCAAAGGGACCCCCACAGCTTCTTGGCCACCAACCAGCCCACCTGCACCTCCACCCCTGAGGAAGGGCCCCTCTGCCACGCTCCTCCTGGTGTCTAGCGCCCCATCCTCTCCCTGCTGCCTCCCCAGCCCACACCCCCTCCCAGTCCAATGCCACCTGCCAGCAGCCCGTGACCTCCCTGTGGACGCCCAGGGGACATTTCCCACCCAGCATCCTCTGCAGCTGCTCAGTGGCATTTGCAGCCTACCCTGGACCCTGGGTGGAGACAGGCAGGCCCATGGCCCCCAGCCTTTCCTGGGACCAGGGCGGCCACACAATGAAAGCAAGTGCCAGGGCCGTTGAGGACTATGGGACAGGCTCAGAGCATAAGGGAGCAGAGACTGCCCTCTGCCTGGGCTCCTGTACCCTGTCCACCCGCCACCCCAGTGGGACTTACAGAAGAGTAGACCCTTCCAGGGAGCAGGGCAGGGAGGAACCTTGTGTCATAAGACGGAACTGTAGAGGCCCAAGGCGGGGCAGCTGGGACCTTACCCACCTACCCCAGGGAGCAGGACGATGCTCAGGGGCCTCGGTGGATGGTAGAGGCTGCAGGCACCTCACTCAGGAATACCACGGGTGATGGAGAGGCTGTCAGCTGAGCGGGGCCAGAGCACAGGGGCCCCTCAACAGGTCATGCCACCCTCCAACCACAGAACCCAGGAGTCCACGGAAATGGCGCCACGTGGCATCTGGCGAACCCCAGTGTGGGAGCTGAGGCTGGAGCAAGGGTGTCTCCAAGGTGTCAGCTGCAGGTGACAGCCTGATAGGGAACAGTCTCTGGCCAGGTGACACCAAGCAACCCTCTGGTCTGAGCTGCCCCTCACAAGCACTGAGTCATGAGGTCCTGCGTTTGGGGTGGCCGTGGTGAGTGCAGGGGTCCACAGGACAAGGCACACGGTCCCTTTGGGATCAGGCCAAGCAGGGTGGTGGGGACAGTCCCATGGCAAGCACAGTGGCTTGAACCTGCCATAGCATCTGGTGACCCATGCCACACATGGCCTTCCCTGGGACTAGGAGGGAAGCTTGGAGCCTGGCTCCTGCTGGCTTGCTCTGTGGGGGGCCACCCAAAATGGACCCTCTCAACTCAGTGTTCCCAGAGGACAGCAACAAGGGAGAGTCCTCTCAGAAGTGGAAATTGTCCATTCTGTTAGGAGACAAGTGGCCCGAGGCCTGGAGCACGAGGAGCAGTGGACTTGGTCATAAGTGCCCAGGGGTGTGGCTCTTCGGTGATGAGCCGAGGCGCTTTCTCCAGGGTAGCCGTCCTGACCCCGACCCTCAGCACTCGCAAGGTGGCAGGGACAGAAGGGCAGAAGGGCATAGCACTCCTCCCTGGAGGTGTGGGCACCCCCTCTGGTACCTGTAGGGAGCAGAGACCCCTGCAAGAGTCCAGAGGGGCGGTCCACAGGACAGCTGCGGTCTCCGCCATAGATCTCAGCACATTCCCACAGAAGTAAGACACAGGCAGTGTGATTTCTGTCCTCAACAGACACAGAAAGAACAGTAAGATGTTTACAGTGTCCCCAAGTACCCACAAAAACACAACATGAGTCCAGGAAGGAGTCACAAGGGAACCTCAGCGTGTCGTGCCTGATCCGAGAGCGGCTGTAGGAACTCTGGGAGACACAGCCAGGGAAGAGTCAGAGGGATTCCTAGCTTACCATGCGTGTCCGAGAAGGTGTTGCAAACCTGTCACCTAAGCTTCCCCATGAGAAGCCAGGGGAAGAGGCGTGGCCCCAAGGACGTGTACGCACCAGCTGTTGAAATTGAATACGTACACAAGAAAGAGAGTAAATTACAGCTAAAGGGCGTCCAGCAAAGGTGCTGATGAAATCAGTGGAATCACTAGAGAATGAACAACAGAAAATCCACGGAGGCAAACACTGGCTTCAGAAAGATCAATAAGGTCGACACTCTAGCAAGGCTGATCCACAGAAAGAGGAGAGCAGCTGTGAGCTACCCGTGTCGTGTGGAGAGAGCGCTGGAGACTCTGGGGCAGGCACAGGACAACATGGGTCCACCAAGGACATCATTCCAACCTGCCAACCGCCTGGATGAGACCCAAACGCGCACACACAGCAGGAAGGAAGGTCGACTCCAAGGAGTCACCTCCATTAAAAATGTTGAACTCATTAAAAAAACCTGTACAGAAAACTCCTACCCCAAAAGGCTCACTGGTGAGTCCTACCAAACATTTACAGAGGAAATAGCCCCATGCCAGATAAACCATTGGGAAACAAAGCAGACTGCCCACGTCACCTCCTGAGGCCAGCGCGACCTTGACACCAGACCGGACACACACGTTCCCAGAGAACCCTAGGCCATGGAGAAGCCCAGTGGTGGAGGCCCCCGAGCACGTCTCTGCAGGCCGAGAGCATGACCAAGGCAGCTGTGCCAGCTGCACCTCAGCACACCCAGAGCAGGGACTTCCCTGCCCCCGGAAGGCCCTGAGAACACAGCGGCCAATGTGCCCCGGGGGATCTGCTCTCCACGTCACCTCTGCATCTGCCTGTGCTCCTCGCCTGTGTACCTGGGGCACAAATGGAGGGCCTGGTGTCGGAAAGCAAGGCAGCGCTCACTTTGCACGGATGGCGTCATCTCCCACCTAGAAGATCCAAAGGATTCCTCGCAAACCACCAGGCCTGGTGTGTTTAGTTGGGTGAGAAGACACGAGGTCTACACACGTCACTGCACTGCATACCACAAATAAGTAATTGGAAGTGGAATCTTAAAATACCGTTTAAAATAGCATCAAAAAATCAAATACCTAGGGATGAACCTCATGAAAACCACGTGAAATGCTCAGCATGAGAACCAGCCACGCTGCTCAGAGCACTTTAAGTGCACCTGCTCAGGATCACGAGCTGGGCCTCGGGATATTGTGGTGATCATTCTGCCATCTTTACCCTGATGCATAGATTGGGTAAAACTCCAGTGAGCTATTCTAAAGAAATAAACTAGATGGTTCCAAATTTTCCACGGCAAGTGAAAGGATCTAGGACGGGAAAGTCTCTTACAGGCACCATGGTGCTGCAGCCTGTGACCGTGGGTCTCAGGACCCACCGCCACAGGCCACACCATGGAGGACAGGAAAATGTGGCCACAGAACAGATGGAGGGGCCAGATGCCTACCAACCCGCTCAGTCAGTGGGTTTCCATCGAGTCAGCCGCTCAGTAGGATGGGGAGAGTGATCTGTTCAGCAGACACGGTTGGGACAACTGACCATGCTCTGGGTGACCACACACTGTGTCCTTCCCCACCCCACGCAGGACGCGGGCAGCTCAGAGCTGCACTTGGACACGCACCAGAGCTTCTGGAGGAGGAGGAAGGCATTTCACAACCTCACGTCACAAAGACTTCTCAACCTGAAAGAAAACAGCCACAAATAGCTCTTCCCCAAAATACGAGCTCCAGGTTTTGGAGATACCATTAGGAAAATGAGTAGGTGAGGCACAGAGCAGGGGACATGCTCGGGACTCAGGGCTATGGTGACCACTGGCAGGCAGCAAAGAGCCCCACAAGTCAACAACGGAAGAAGCCAAGTCCACACAGCACGAAGGGTGTCAAATGAGACTTCTCAAGGAGGCATCAGAGCGGCCAGCAGCATCTGAGAAGATGCTGGGCGTACCAGCCACCAGGAAATGCAAGTTACAGCCAACCAGGCACTCTTTACAACCAGGCAGGAGACGGGCGAGTGCTGGAGCCCCGCAGCTCCTCTGTGCGCTCTCTGGTGGCTCGCCACCCATGGCCCTGAAACCTGGTCCTCGTTCACCAGAGAAAAACGAAATTGCACAGCCCATAGCCTGCGTGGTGCATCACGGCCTGTGCCTCACAGCCCCAACCTGGGAGCAGCCCTGCCGGCCACCAACAGCAGGAAAAGGGACCCATCCTGACATGTCACCAATGAATCACACTCAACCATGAGCTGAGCCCACAGTGACACTGTGAAAGTCCCGGGTGCCCAGGGACGGGCTCAGACAGGGAGCACAGGAAGGGGGTGTGTCCACCAATCGGAAACATGGTTGCCTGCAGAGCTGATCTGGGGCTAGGAATCCAACTGCAGTGTTCGCTGGCTGGGTCAGAGTGGAGGAGACCTTCCTGTGGTGACCCCTGGGTCTTCTCCAAAATAACTGCTTGTATGTGAATTATGCTCTGACTGCTTCTGGGAGACCAAACCAAGACAAGGCTGCTCTCTAGACAAAGGCCGCTGTCACACGTGGACCTGCACTTCCTGGCCCTGGGCCTTGCAGCCTCCTCCCCAGACCTCCTCCTCACCGAGCTCCCAGGCTCCCCCAACCGTGGCTATGCTGTGACGGTGCCGGTGTGGTCCTCAGGACCCGTCTCTTCAGGTCTTGTGAGCACCCTGGGGCCAGCAGCCTGTCTGTGCCCAACTGTGTCCAGCACCAGAGATAGGGACAGAGCAGTCACATGCTGTCTCCACAGTGCTGCATCCGGGCTCTGTGCCCACCTTAACCAGAGGGGACCCTGCCCAGCCTTCTTCCCAGAGGCTGTCAGGACAGAGGACCTGGGGATGTGGTATGGCTGTGGCTGTCCTGTGCGCATCCCGGGAGCAGGCAACTGGCCTGCTCAGAAATTCCCTAGAAGTGAGGGGTGGGGGTCAAAGGCTAGAGGAGGAGGTGGGCTCAGGAGCGGCACAGCTGAGGCCGGGTGGCTGGGGCTGTGTACAGGGCCTGGCTCATCATGGGCGGGTCTGCCTGTGCACGCTTGGGTGTCCTTGTGAGTGGGGCTTCCTGAGGGCTCTCCCGGAGGTGGCAGGCAAGGGTGTTTTGGGGGGTGACGTCTGGGGCTGCAGTGAGGTGACAGGCCCAGCCCCAGGGAGGATCTGTACCACAGGCTCCAGGACAAGGAGGGCCCTGAGGCCCACACTTGGGTGGTACAGCAGTGCCCCCGTGGGACCCCCACGGCCCACTGCACACAGCAGAGGCGATGGCTGACCAGTGCTTTATTGATTATTCCCAGAGGTCAGTGCCTGTGGGGACTGCAGCTCCTTTGAAGGTCCTGTTTCCCTCTTCCTGGCCCCGGCTGGGCCAGCAGCTGCCTGTCCCCAGGCCTGGTGACCTGGCATAGTGTGTGGGCTCCTGCCACCCCCAACCCCTCCAGGAGGTGTGGGCTTGTGTGTGGATCACAGCCTGTTCCGAGGGCAGTGCTGAAGGGCCTCCTTCAGAGCCTTGACCACCCGGTCCACGTTCTCCCGGGTGGCATTGCAGCCGAGCAGGCCTATCCGCAGCACCTGGTGGGCACAGGTCAGGGCATGTGGCAGCCTCTGTCCATGGATGCCCAGCCTGACTGAGGCCTGGGCAGAGCTAGGGTGGGCTCACTCCATGGGGTCACCACCCGCCCAGCATCCAGGAGGGACAGGAGAGCTGCCCTGTCTGTCTCCCCTCACTGCCCCCTGCGCCATGCACAAATGCCCTGGAGAGGAGCACTCCCTCGGGGAGTCCTAGCACCCACGGGCACAGCAGTACAGGCCCAGCCCAAAGGAGCCTCACCTTCCCCTCAGAGGGCCCGAGGCCGCCCGTGATCTCGATGTCGAAGTGGTCTAGAACATAGTTCACGATGTCTCTCCAGTCGTAGCCAGCAGGCACCACCACACTGGTGACCGTGGGCAGCCGCATGGCCTGCAGGCAGTGCTGGGCTGAGCATGCTGCCAGATGACTTGTGTGCCCTTCACAGTGGCTCCACTTGGGGCCACCTGCCCTGGCCTGACTTCCATGGCCTCGGGGTCCAGAGAAGGCCAGGAGAGCAGAGTGGAGCACAGGTTGCCACCCTGCCTGAGGGGCTCCCTGGGCAGCATCCCAGCCCTCCGAGACTCCCAGGGCCTCACAGTCCCTTCGCCCGGGGCAGGTCACAGCCACCTTGGTGGGCAGGCATTTCCGCTGCCGTGCAGAACCTCATCTCACCAGGCATTTATATTCTCACTCTCCTGGTCCACTCTGGGCAGTCGCTCCTTCAGCTGACCCTCCCACCACACCAGCCAACCTGGGCTCCTCACCGGGTCCCTCACGAAGAGCTGCAGGCCCAGCTCCTGCAGGCGCCCGTGCAGGTGTGCTGCAGCCTCACGGTGTAGCTGCCAGCTCTTCTCCAGGCCCTGTGGGGAGAGGGCAGGACACTGGCCGGCAGAGCAGGGGAAGACCCCTTCCCTGAGGGGTAGGGACAGTGAAGACCACAGGCCTGGGTGTGGTGGGCCAAACTCAGCTTAGGGACCCCACCCCTTGGGGACTCCTGGCAGGGTCGGGGCTGGGCCTGCCCTTGGGTCTGGGAGGGAGGGAGGTGGGCACCAGGGTTGGGGGTTCCTGGGGCCCCTGCCTGGCCACACAGGGATGGGGTAGATCAGAACCAGGACCTACTTCCTGTGAGGGGTCATCCTTCCAACCCTGGGTGGGCCTCCCCAAGACGTGACCCATGAGCCCCAGTACTAGTCTCCCCAGGCCTCGTCCCTCCACGCACCACACGACCACATCTTCCCAGCCCACCATGTCCACAGCCTGAATCCCACTGGCTCCTCTGAGACTGCCCCCTTTCCTGGGACCCTTCCCTCTGCCCTCTCTTCTTCCCACCCCAGGTTCCGACTTCAGCCCTGTCCCCTTGGGCACACACACATAGCGGGTGACCGCCCAGCTTGTGGGACACCTTGTCACCAAGCCAGCCCTCAGGCAGCAGCTTCATGAGCAGGCACAGAAGGGAAACAGGGTGGCCACTGTCCAGGGACCTTTTCTGGCCCTTCTTGGCCTCTGGGCTGGTGGCGGGAAGTGGCCCCAGAGGATTGCTGGCACAGGGCCTCCAGTGTCCCAAGGGGAAACGTTTTCCAGGACAAAACCACACTCTGGTCACAGCCAGCTGGCCTGGCCAGCTCAGCTCTGGGCACCGCATGTGTCCACAGGAAAGGCAGCCTCTCCTGGGACATGGGGTGCTGCAGTGGTCTGGAGGGTCAGGTTGGCAGCAGACTTCCCCAGCACGGCATTTGGAGACCTCGGGAGGTGGCCCAGTGTGCTTGCTGGCCCCCTGTGCTGTCCCTTCGGCCCACATGATTCCTTCAGATATGCTGACACAGCAAGAAGCCCTCGCCAGATGCAGCCCTTGAACCTGGCCTCCCGGCCTCCAGGACTCCCAGCCGGGTTTCTGTGATCTATGGATTACTCGCCTACTCGGTTTTCTGTTAGTTACACAGTAGACTAGGACGACCACTGGCCACTGGCCACCAGCTGTTGCCCTGGCCCCTGTGAACACCCTTGCTCCCAGTTTTCCTCTCTCTCAAACACCCTCAGATCCGCTCCCTGGACCCCACCCCCTGCTTGCACAGCAACTGAAGGGCAGAAAGAGTGACACCTGCCTATGTCCCCATCTGGCCCTTGGGCCCAGGTACACCCTCCTCAGGGCCTGAGCCCAGGCCTCCCCCACCTGGCAGGGGAGAGGACTGCCCGGTCTCCACCCCATGAGCACACCCTTCTCTGCAGGCCCACCAGCAAACCTGTCCTAGGAACCCTCTCCTATTTCCCTGGAGCAGCTCCAAGGAACCGCAGGGAGGGCAGCCTCCCCCAGGCATCCTGTCCTCAGCACGGGGGCACCTGGGAGCTGAGGGGCCCCTGCACCTGGACCAAACCCCTGCCACTCACCTGTTCTGCCATGAGTGCCAGGCTCTCCCTCAGGCTGTACAAGCCAGTGATAGGCGTGGTGTGATGGTACCTGGGCGACAGTAGAGTGGGTGATCCTCGGGGAGAGAATGGGCCAGTGGCTGACCGCGGGCAGCCTCTTTCCAGGGGTATTGTCCAGTTTTAGGATTAAGTGGAGGGCAGCTGGGCTGCTGGGCAGGGCCCTGGCCAGCATGCAGGTTGGCAGGGCAGAAGGGAATCCCCTGTGTCCTGCTGAGTCACTTTAGCGCTATGTTCCTGCAAAGCCAGCACTGGACTCTGTGCCCATAGTGACCTGTCCCATATGTGACACTTTGGGCTTGGGATTAAGGCTAGGGTCACCTCATGGGGTCCCTGGCTCTTCTCTCCTGACAGATAAACTGAGGCCCGGGGAGGGGAAGACGTAGCCAGAGAGCCGGAGGGAGGACAGGGCACACGGGAAGGGCACGGGGGCCCCTGCTGGCCTGTCTCTAGGCCAGTTGGGAAGGGCCTGGAGAAGTCAGGCCGCCCAGGGCTCTCCTGGGTGCAGGCAAGAAGGCAGGGGAGTCTGATGCAGAGACTGAAGGGTGCTGGTGTGGTGGGAGGTGCCCCAGGCCCGCCTCCCTGTCACTGCCCCTCACACTCTGGGCTTGTCGTCACAGCCCCAGAAGTTGGCCAGCCTCTGGAGGTCCATGAGGAAGGAGAAGGGCTTCGTCTTTCGAGCGTCAATCTTCTGCCTGGGGGGAGGGAGCAGCCTCAGTGCTGGCCCTTGTGCTTTGGGCTGTCCTGTGTGGACAGGCGTGGCTGGGAGCGGGACTCCAGGGGACCATGTGGGCCAGGCGGGTCATGGGCTCCTAAGGCTGCCCAGCCTTGTTGGCCCTTGGGCCCATGTTGGCATGACTGTCACCTGGGGACCGAGGCCAGACCCCCTCCACCCTCAGTCTCTCCCTCTCCCCTGTCTACCCACAGGGTCACCTGGCTCGTCCTGCAGGTCCCTGAAGGTGACCCATACTTAAAGATAGGAGGGTTTGCTGCTTTGCAACCTCTAACCCTAACCTAAATGGCAGAGGAGAAGCAGGGCTGAGGCTGCCTCTCCCGGAGTCTGCCACTCCCTTGGGGCTTAGGCTGCAAGTTTGGGGTGTGATCAGGGCGTTGCTGGCAGGCCCAGCACCAGGCCCCGCTTTCCTGGGCTGGCAGCCCCTCACTGCCCCTGCTGTCCCCCTCTTTACTCCCTGCTTTCCCCCTGCACCCTGGCCCGCCTGGGGCCCTGCAGCTCTCTGCTCAGGGGCCCTGGGGCACAGACCAGTCTGGAAACCTAAGAAGTCTATTCTCCATATTGACCTGTCCAGCAGGGGCCTCTCTCTGAGTTTCACTCTCAAACCGGCTCCTCTGGGCCGAGGGGCCCACGAGCCACCCAGAAACCCTGACCTTGCCCCCAATGGGCTCTGTTCTCCTACATGGCGCTTGGGTGGACTGGCTGCTGCTAGATGGTGGCCGCCTGCTGAGGCTATCACCTTGCCCTTGCCCTCTGACCTCTGTAGGGCCTGGCTCATATCTGGACACTGCAGGGTGGAGAGGGTGGCCGGAGCCTGTCCCTAGGCCAGCTCCTGGTCACTTCCTGGAGGCTGAGCTGGAGTGGAGGCAGGGCTGGGGCTCTGGACCCTGGTCCCTGCTGGGTTGGCCTTGGTGTGCAGCTGGGAACTTCAGAACTCCAGCCCTGCGTCCTGCAGGGGAGGACCTGTTACCCGGCGCCCCCTGGTGGTGGGAGCCCAGGCCCCGCCTCTGTCTCCCCTGCAGTGAATGCAGACCCCCTCAGGACCCCGGTTAGGAGGGCAGTAGGGCCTCCAGACACGAGTAACCTCCTGGGCCCGGGGCTTGCTGTCCTTCCACGCAGCAGGTGGGTCTTCAGGACACTCACTTGGCCTTGTCGCTGAAGGAGATGAGGGAGGTCCCTGGAGGGCAGTTCAGGACCTTCTGGGAGCCCGAGTACAAGACGTCAATGCCTGGGGACACAGCTCATGGCAGGCCTGGCCCCACCCAGGGCAGGTCACTCCCAGGCCCCACCCTGTGGCTGGTGGACTGACTCCACTCAGTGTGGAAGCTGGGGAGGGGATGGTCATGGGTGCGAATCTTGGTGCTGTGCTGTCCTAGCCAGGACCTCAGGCCTGTGCCCCCCGGCATGGCTTCCCCTCCACGCAGGAGGGGCAACCCTGGGAGGGACAGCCCTGCCATGCCCAGCCTGCAGCCTAGCCCCTGCACCTGATGGACAGGGCCTGGCCCTCCCTCCTCCCACCAGCTCTGCAGCAGCTCTAAGGGCCACCCGCCTGCCCTTCCTGGAGGAGATGCTTCCTCCTGGCAGCCGGCAGAAGCCCTGGGTTCCAGATAGCTCACTGTAACCTGCTATCCCTGCTACCATGGTGCCCATGTGGTTGGTCCCAGGGGTTGGTGTGCTGGGAGCTCCGTCCTCAGTGTGGTGATGTTAGGGGGATGGGGCCTGGGGAGGTGACTGGGGCATTGGGTGCTGCCCGCAGAAGGACTTCACCCTGGGGTTGTTATAAAAGAGAGTTACTATGGGGGCTGGGATTATAGCTCAGTGGTAGAGTTCTCGCCTCGCATACGTGAGGCACTGGGTTCGATCCTCAGCACCACATAAAATAAATAAATAAAAAATAAAAGATATTGTGTCCATCTAAAAAAATTAAAAAAAAAAAAAGAGAGTTACTATGAAAGAGTGAGTCTGGCTCCTCCTGATCTCTGGCTTCCTGCCTTGCTCTGTGACCTCTTCCTCTGCCGTGATGCCATATGCCATAAGGTGATGCAGGGGGTGTGCCAGAGACTATGCCATGCTGTTTGGACTTTCTGCCTTCCAAACATACTCTAAACAGACCTCTTTTTTTATAAGCTATCCTGCCTCAGGTATTTTGTTATAGTAACAGAAACTCAACTTACACACCCAGTGAGTAGTTGGTGCTGCCCCAGCCTATGAAGACAGGAGCCTGAGCCCAGGTATGGGTTGATGGTGGGCCTGTAGGCACAGTCAGATAGAACCTTCCACAAGGGCCTGCACCTTTGGAACTCACCAGGGTGGGGCCCACCCTTACCTTGCTGGTCCATGTAGATAGGGGCCCCGCCCAGGGAAGCGACAGAGTCCACCAGGAGCAGGCACTGGTGCCTGAAGTGCAGAGAGTGGGAGAGGGAAGCTGGAGTGGCCAGGAGAATCTGGGCCCAGCCCGAGCGGGGCATCTGGAGGGGCCTGGAGAGCACTGGAAGGCCAGCGAGGGGGCAGGAGCAAGTCTGCCGCCTGAGCCACGGCCTCCCACGGTGCTCTCTCCCCGCAACCAGGTTCCCTCGGGACCTGGCTGCACGGGGCTGCTGGGTGTCCATGCCAGGCCTGGCGAGTACCTGGATCCCCACCCCAGAGGTGTGCGAGAGGCTCAGACTGGGCAGCCTGGGCAATGAGGCTGCAGGCCTGAGGGCCCAGTGACCGGGAGTCACCAGGCCCAGGCCTCCCCGTCAACACCTGCTGCTGTCCCTGGGGGCCTGCCCACATGAGCACCCTCGTCCCCGGGTCCCGTTGGCCCTCCCTGGCTATGGGAGTTCTGGCGTTCCCTCCTGTGGTCAACTGCATGGACACACCGCCGGCTCAAGGGTGCTCTGCCCCCATCTCATGGGGGCTGGGGGCAGTGGAGGGCAGGGGAAGTTTTGGGCACTGGGATCTTGGGGCACCACGGAAGCAGGACCTGGTCCCAGCCATCAGGCCTACAGGGCAAGGGACCCTGGGGGGGGGCAGCCCTGGGGCACTTGGTCCTGCCCCCAGCCCTGGGTCCTCCTCTGAGAGACTAGCCTGCCCAGGGTTAGCCCATGGCACCTGAGAGGGGCCTGTACCCAAGGCCATGTGGCAGATGCAGAGGGATGTGGGACTGGGGACAGGGAAAATGGCCACCCGTGGCCCTCAGGCAGGGCGGACCTGCCAGCTCTGCACCAGCACCCGCCTCCAGCCAGGCTCTGTACGGTGCCCCAGCTTGGCCACCGGGGGCAGGCTCACCTGTGGCAGAGCTCCCCGAAGCCGTCCAGGGGCTGCATCACGCCTGTGGACGACTCACTGTGGGTCAGGAACAGCAGCACTGGCTTGTGCTGGGCCAGGCCCTGAGGAACAGAGGGACAGCTGTGGGCACAGCTGAGAGCGGAGGGGACTCTCTCAGAGGCATGGGTCACCGGCACACACCCTGTCCTCTACCGGGTGTAGGCCTCTCTGGGTAGCAGGTGTGGGCAGGCCTCCCCCCTTGGTCAGTGTTGGCTGAGGGGAGCCCGGGCAGCTCAGCTCTGGGAGAGGGCTTTTTCCAAGAAGAGGACTTGAGACAAGAAAGGATGGCCACAGCCTCCTGCTCAACCTGTGGGGCCGTCGGACAGTCAGCTGCATCCAGACTGGTAGGTTGGGACTGGCTTGGCCTGGCAAGGAGCAGCTGGCTCCCTGAGTGTCAGGGACAGGTCCTGTGTCCAGCCCCAGCCCCGCTGGCCCTGCCCACAGGAGAGGGCTCCTGACTCTTCCTGACACACAGAACCAGACATCTCCCCTGTTCCCAGGCCTGAGGTGACCACCCTGCGGGCCCACCACCTGCAACCCCAGACCCAGGCACCCGGTACCTCTTCTGCCTCCTGCAGGGTGTAGTGGCCTCCGAGCTCCTTGATCATGGGGTGCACACGAGCTCCTGGCCAGGGGCAGAGCAGGCAGTGAGCAGGCCACAACACTGCAGGAGCAGTGCTGGGGAGCAGGGCCATGCTGAGCGGCGGACCCAGGAGGACAGGACCCTGTTCGCCCGGGTGCCTGGTGGCTGGCCCTCAGAGGGAGTGGGGTGTGCTCACTGGGAGGGCCCTTCCTGCACGGCCAGCGCCCCCTGGGCTCCAGGGCTCTGGGAACAGACACTCTGGGGGCCATTCCTGGCCCGTCCTGAGCCAGCCAGGCCTGGCGCCCAGCTCTTCACTCTCATCCCATGGGGTGAGCAAGGCTTACAGGAGGCCAGGCTGAGCGAGTGGGCTCTGCAGGGCGCCCGCAGAGAGCCCGCGGGTGGGACACAGAGGAAGTGGGTGCCAGGAAGCAGGCCCCTGTCCTGCCCTTGTCTCTGAGCCCTGGTCCTGTGCTGCCCAGGACCACCCAAGCCTCAGGGAGGAGCCCAGGTCAGTGCACAGGCTCTAGCAGAAGCTGTTCTGAGG
>PVHX01016951.1:0-43701 GCA_004024805.1 Geosciurus inauris | reverse complement strand
CTTTAGACACCCTAACAAAAAGGAGGAGGGAGAAAACCCAAATTACTAAAATTCGAGATGAAAAAGGAAATATCATGACAGACACTACTGAAATACAGAGGATAATTAGAAACTATTTTGAAAATTTATACTTCAGTAAAATAGAAAACCCTGAAGATACCGACAAATTTCTAGAGGCATATGACTTACCCAAACTGAACCAAGAGGACATACACAACTTAAACAGATCAATTTCAAGCAAGGAAATAGACGAGGCCATCAAGAGCCTGCCAACTAAGAAAAGCCCAAGTACAGATGGATTCTCAGCTGAGTTCTACAAGACCTTCAAAGAAGAATTAATACCAATACTCCTCAAACTATTTCATGAAATATGAAAGGAGGGAATCCTTCCAAACTCATTCTATGAGGCAAGTATCACCCTGATTCCAAAACCAGACAGAGACACATCAAAGAAAGAAAACTTCAGACCAATATTCCTGATGAACATAGATGCAAAAATTCTCAATAAAATTCTGGCAAATCACATACAAAAACATATCAAAAAAATAGTGCACCATGATCAAGTGGGGTTCATCCCAGGAACACAAGGTTGGTTCAACATACGGAAATCAATTAATGTAATACATCACAAATCAATAGACTTAAAGGTAAGAATCATATGATTTTGTCAATCGATGCAGAGAAGGCATTTGACAAAACACTAGAAAAACTTGGGATAGTAGGAACATTCCCCAACTTTGTAAAAGCTATCTATGCTAAACCCAAGGCCAACATCATCCTAAATGGACAAAAATTGGAATCATTCCCTCTGAAAACGGGAACTAGACAGGGATGCCCTCTCTCACCACTGCTATTCAACATAGTCCTTGAAACACTAGCCAGAGCAATTAGACAGACAAAAGAAACTAAAGGGATACAAATCGGAAAAGAAGAACTCAAACTATCATTATTTGCAGATGACATGATTCTATACATAGAGGATCCAAAAAATTCTACTAGAAAACTTTTAGAATTAATAAATGATTTCAGCAAAATAGTGGGATATAAAATCAACACCCATAAATTAATTGCATTTCTATACATCAGTGATAAACCCCCTGAAAGAGAAATTAGGAAAATTATCCCATTCACAATAGCCTCAAAAAAAAAAAAATATACTTGGGAATCAATTTAACAAAAGAGGTGAAAGACCTCTACAATGCAAACTACAAGACACTGAAGAAAGAAATTGAGGAAGACCTTAGAAGATGGAATAATCTCCCATGCTCCTGGATAGGCAGAATCAATATTGTCAAAATGGCCATACTTCCCAAAGTGCTATATAGATTCAATGCAATCCCAATTAAAATCCCAATGTCATTCCTTATAGAAATAGAAAAGGCAATCATAAAATTCATTTGGAAGAATAAGAGACCCTGAATAGCCAAAGCAATCCTTAGCGAGAAGAGTGAAGCAGGAGGCATCACAATACCAGACCTTAAATTATACTACAAAGCTATAGTAACAAAAACAGCATGGTACTGGCACCAAAATAGACATGTAGACCAATGGTATAGAAGACACAGAGACAAACCCACTTACATACAGTTACCTTACACTAGACAAAGGAGCCAAACACGTACACTGGAGAAAAGATAGCCTGTTCAACAAATGGTGCTGGGAAAACTGGAAATCCATATGCAGCAAAATGAAATTAAACCCCTATCTCTCACCAAGCACAAAATTAAACTCAAAGTGGATTAAGGACCTGGGAAACAGACCAGAGACCCAACGGCTGATAGAAGAAAAAATAGGCCCAAATCTTCATCATGTCAGATTAGGACCATACTTCCTTAACAAGACTCCTATAACATAAGAAGTAAAATCAAGAATCAACAAATGGGATGGATTCAAACTAAAAAGCTTCTTCTCAGCAAAAGAAAAAATCAATGAAGTGAACAGAGAGCCGACATTCTGGGAACAAATCTTTGCTACACACACATCCGATAGAGCACTAATCTCCAGGATATATAAAAAACTCAAAAAACTTATCACCAAAAAAACTAACAACCCATTCAATAAATGGGCCAAAGAGCTGAACACAAACTTCACAGAAGATATACAATTGATCAACAGACATATGAAAAAATGTTCAACATCTCTAGCAATCAGAGAAATGCAAATCAAAACTACCCTAAGATTTCATCTCCCACCAGCCAGAATGGCAATTATCAAGAATACAAACAACAATAAGTGATGGCGAGGTTGTGGAAGAAAAGGCATGCTTATACATTGCTGGTGGAACTGCAAATTGGTACAACCAATCTGGAAAGCAGTATGGAGATTCCTTAGAAAACTTGGAATGGAACCACCATTTGAGCCTGCTATCCCACTCCTCGGTCTATACCCAGACGACTTAAAAACAGCATACTATAGTGATACAGCCACTTCAATGTTTATAGCAGCTCAATTCACAATAGCTAAACTGTGGAACCAACCTAGATGCCCTTCGATAGATGAATGGATAAAGAAACTGTGGTATATATACACAATGGAATATTACTCAGCAATAAAAGAGAATAAAATTATGGCATTTTCAGGTAAATGGATGGAGTTGGAGAATAAGTGAAGTAAGCCAATCTCAGAAAACCAAATGTCAAATGTACTCGTTGATAAGTGGATGCTGATCCATAATGTGGCGAAGGACATGGGAACAATGGAGGAACTCTGTTCACAGGGGTGTAAGGGGGGAGGGGACATGGGGACAGTAAAGGTGGTGGAATATGATGGTCATCATAACCCTAACTTTATGTATGACTGCATGTATGTTGTGATTCTATATCACTTACAACCAGAGAAACGAAATGTTATCCTCTGTGTACAATGAATCAAATTGCACTCTGTTATCATGTAAGCCTAAATAGAACAAATAAATTAAATATGAAAAAATAAAAATAAAAAATAAAAGGCTGTTGTTGGTAGGACTGTCTTAAAATAGAGGATATCCCTGGAGAGAAGAGTTCTCCCAGGCTGTGACTTTCTGAACAGAGGCCTGAGCCTCCTGCCAGGAACACCACCTGTGCAGTTCAAGCATTATGTAATCAGAAAATAAGTTATTCATTAGATTTTTCCTTTATGAAAGTTACAGTCACATAGACTAAACAGTCAAGTCATTTATTTTAGGTTTTCATTCAGAATATGATTCCCTCCTTCTGTCATCTGATGATATAGAAGAAAACCAAAGTGAAACTCAAACTCAGTTTTTCTTACCATATGTTCACAACACAAACGACTTTTGGTATCTCAAAGTGGATGGGGTTATTCCCCACCAATAAGCAATTCCACCATGGACACACACTGAGTATCTCTAATTCAGTTTAATTCTGAACTTCTCTGCTATCTGTTCCTACAGCATGAGGGCTCTGCCCACAGGACTACCCTCACTTCAATCTCAGATCCAGGACTCTAGAACTTCTAACCAAGATGCTACAGATTAGGGTTCCAAGGATCCTCTCTTCAGGCTTAGTTAAGTTGCTTGAGTGGCTCATGAAACTCAGAGAAACACATCTGTTTATTATATAGGATACTTTAAAGGATACAAATAAACTACCAGATGAAGAGATACATAAGGTAAGGTCTGGAAGTGTGCCACTTCCAGGCACTTCTAACCTCAAGGAGCTGAGGTGTCCTACCCTCCCTGCCTGTGGATGCATTCTTATTCACCTTCCTACAAGCCTCCATGTGCTCAGAGGTCCAGAAGCTCTCCACAACCTGTCCTTTGAAATTTCCATGGAGGCTTCTTTGCATTGGCATGATTAAGGCATGCACAACCATGCAGAAAAGCAATGGAACAAACAATGTGAACTAATGCTCATAGAGTGAGTGGAGAACCCCAGCAAGGCCTGTTTGCTCTTCTGGGCTTCTCTGTGCAGAATTTCTTCCTCCCGGGAATAGGGCAGGGCTCTCTGAAATTGTGGGTGGGGGAATTTATGATCTATTATCAAACATAAGTCAGAGAATTTCTTTATGGTATCTCCAAGACAGAAAAGTGAGAAAGGGTTAGTTTCTATGGCCACCGTTGGGGAGGAGAAATTCTAGTTTCTATGGCCTACAGATGATAGGAGGGTAGGAAAAAGGTCAGAGAGAGGACTATTTTCTGAGGCTACTTGTGAGGCCTAAAGCATCTCAATGTTGTAGCAAATCACCGTCTTTCATTACAACAAGCATTGTACAAGGGCTCCCTTTTCTTTGCATTCTTTCTAGCCTATGTCAATTTTTGTCTCTGTGATAACATCCATTCTAACTAGTGTGGGATGATATCTCATGGCAGTTTGGACTTGCATTTTCCAGACGGATAATTAAATGGAGAATTTTTTTGTAAATTTGTTGGCCATTTGAACTTTGTCTTTTGAGAACAGAATGTTTATATCCTTTGCCCATCTTTTTTTTTTTTTTTTTTTTGGTACCAGGGATTGAACTCAGGGGCACTCGACCCCTGAGCCACATCCCCAGCCCTATTTTGTGTTTTATGTAGAGACAGGGTCTCACTGAGTTGCTTAGCGCCTCGCCATTGCTGAGGCTGGCTTTGAACTCGAGATTCTCCTGTCTCAGCCTCCCTAAGTGCTGGGATTACAAGCGTGAGCCACCGCGCCCGGCTTCCTTTGCCCATCTTAACTGGATTATTTGTTTTATTGTTACTGAATTTTTGAAATTCCTTATATATTCTGGATATTTAGCTCTTGTCAGCTGAATAGTTTGCAAACATTTTGTTCTTATACTGTAGGCTGTCATTTCACTGATTATTTGATGTGCCAAAGCTACTTAGATAAAATATTGTTTTTGCTTTGGTTTCTTGTGTTTTGGGGAGTCTTATCCCCAAAAAATAATAATAATGATTGTCTAGATCAATGTCTTCTAGTGTTTCCCTGTTTTGTTCTAGTAGTTACATGATTTCAGGTCTTACATTTATGTCTTTGATCCATTTTGAGTTCATTTCTGTTTAGGGTGAGAGATATTCCTCAAAATACTAAAAGTAAATCAACCATATTATTCTGCTATACTACTTCTGAGTATATTCAAAAGGAAATAAATGAGACCAACATATCAAAGTGATATCTGCACACCCATGTTTATTGCTACACTATACAGCATAGCTCAGCTATAGAATCAATCTAGATGTCCATCAAAGGAGAAATAAATAAAGAAAATGTGGTCATATGTACATAATGGAATATTATTCAGCTATAAAGCAAACTTATAACCTATCATTGCAGCAAAATATATGTAACTGTAGGGCATCAAGCTAAGTTAAAGCCAGATCCAGAAATACAAAAACCCCATGTTCTTTCTCAGATGTGGATGTTAAAAAAATAGTCAACCAGAGTATATAAGTGATTACTAGAGGCTGGGAAGGGTCAGAGGAGGGGTTTGGAAGGAGATTGAGTAATGGGTACTAAAACACAGTTTGGGATGACCATAGTTCACAATGTCCTATTATAAATTTTGTCAATAACTAGAAGAGAGGAGCTCAAAGACTCCAAACACAAAGTCGTGATAAGGAGATGGAAATATTAATAATTTTGATTTAATCAGTACATATTGTGTAAATGTATTGAAATATTATACTGTACTCTAAAAATATATGCAACCATTATATGTTAATCAAATTTTTTTAAATGTGTAAGGAGATGGAAACATCCACCCTGATTTGAACATTACACACTATAGAGATATATTGAATGATCACACTGCACCCCATTAATTTGTACAATTACAATAAAAGTTTTTTAACAAGATTCATCTCTATCACTTTGAAGTTGTTCAGAAGCTGCTTCACGAACCAAGGACCAAAGGCCAAATATTTTTACTTGATTATTCTTGTCATTTAGAAAATAGCAAGAGCTATAGGAACTATGAGCCAGGAACTTTGGACAAAAATTAAAAATATGCATATCTAAATATCCATGTTCTTCAGGAAATACTTCTTCTCACTGGTGTCCTATATTGATCTTCCCTCAGCCCTATAGCTCCCATTGAAGTGTCAGCCTGTGTCTCTCTTTCTCTAGTTAGGTCTCTGCATGACAGCTGCCTGTGCAATATGAGCCAGCAGTTTGGTCACAGTTGTCATTGTTTGCACACACATATAATGTGTCCCTGGAGAGAATTCTCAGTGACTCTAGCTTTGCCTTTTCTTTTCCTTCCTCATCTGTATTTTTCTTTGTAGAAATATCTGGGTGGTTTGAAAATTCATCTCAGAATGATGTAAACTTTTCTTGAATCATATTTTCAGCAGGATATTCATACAGGGGAGACCTCAGTACTGTGGCCTAAGCTCTCAAAATTTATCAGTAAAATCAAGGATTTTGTAACTACTTTTCCAATTTTAATAAAATAAATAAAATATCTGGCCAGGCACAATGGTGCACACCTATAGTCCCAGCACTTTGGGAGGCTGAGACAGGAGAATAGCGAGTTCAAAAGCTAGCCTCACCAATGGTGAGGCATTAAGTAACTCAGTGAGAACCTGTCTCTAAATAAAATAGGGCTGGGATGTGGCTCAGCGATCAAATACCCCTGAGTTCAATCCCAAAATAAAATAATAAAATAAAATATCTGACTCAATGGATAGAATACATAAAATGTTTATGAAAAGCAGAAAGAGACATACACAATCCCAGTATGGCCGTCACTCTTTGGAAGAGACAGGACATTAGTTATCTTAACAGCCTTCTATGTTCACTTCCCCACAAACAACCACCTTCATAGAGGCTTCTACCCTGAATTGTATCTTTATTCACCAAGTGCCTTTATTTGTAGTTTGACTTCAATTGTTTGAGTGCTTAAACAACATATGAAATAGTTTTTTCCTGTCCATAAACTTTAAATATAGTTTCACATTATGCTATTCTTCCCCCGCCCCCTCTGGTTTTATGTGATGTAGAATCACAACATACATGCAGTCATACATAAAGCTAGGGCTATAATGTCCATCATATTCCACCATCTTTACTGTCCCCATGGCCCCTCCCCATTCCTACCCCTGTGACCAAAATTTCTCCATTCCTTCTGTGTCCTTCCCGACATTATGGATCAGCATCCACTTATCAGAGAGAACATTCAGCATTTAGTTTTTTGAGATTGGCTTACTTCACTTAGCATGATATTCTCCAACTCCATCCATTTACCTGCAAATGCCATAATTTTATTCTCTTTTGTTGCTGAGTAATATTACATTGTGCTATTCTTTGAATCTTACTTTTGAATCTTGGAGCAGTATCTTGCTCCTACCAGCTCATCTAAGGATCCCTCAAGTTCATCTCTCTCTCTCCCTCTCTGTCACTTTGATTCAGGTCTAAATTGTGACAGCTTCCTGATCTATCTAAACTATTGCCTAATGGTCTGTTAACATGGAATGTAGGTAACAACAGATGTGAGGACTCCAACTCTACTCAAAGAATTGGCATATCTCAAATGCGATGTTAAAGCCAGGCACAATGGCACATGCCTGTAATCCCAGTGGCTCGGGAGGCTGAGGCAGGAGGACCATAAGTTCAAAGCTAGTCTCAGCAACAATGAGATGCTAAGCAACTTAGTGAGACCCTGTCTTTAAAAAAAAATACAAAATAGGGCTGGGAATGTGGCTCAGTGGTTGAGTGCCCCTGAGTTTAATCCTCAGTACCAAAAAAAAAAAAAAAAAAAAAAAGACAACATTGACTACTCCTATTATAATGAATAACACATGCACTCACAATTCAATCTATATTCCCCTTGGATACTTTTACTTCTCTGGACATCAACCGTATACCTACTATCCTACTCACACAAATATATCTTGTATATTTGGAGTAGATATTTGAGATATGTATAAAGAATTGAAATCTAAAACTGTCCTCTTTCTATTAAGTCACGTTGACCCTAAAAGAAAATCTAGAAATCTCCAAAAGGAAGCAGGCCTTGGCTACTTGGAAGAAATCCCAAGAGGATACTGAATCCTTCTTCATACATTAGTGAACATAAAGACCCTCTGTATATGTTACCATTTGTTACAATTTGGTAGTGGTAAGTCTTTTTTTCATGTTTTTTAACTGTTCTAATTAGTTGTACATGATAGTAGAATGCATTTTGACACATTATACATAAATAGAGTATAACTTCTCATTCTTCTGGTTGTACATGATGTAGAGTTACACTGGTTGTGTAATCATATATGCACATATGATAATAATGTTCCATTCATCCTACTGTCCTCCCTACCCCTAGCCCCTCCCCTCCCTTCACTCCACTCTGCCTATTCCAAAGTACTTCTATTCTTCCCTAGCCATCCCCTCTCCCATTATGAATTAGCATCCAAATATCAGAGAAAACATCCAGCCTTTGGTCTTTGAGATTGGCTTATTTCACTTAGCATGATATTCTCCAGCTCTATCCATTTACCAGCAAATATGGTAACTTGATTCTTCTTTAAGGCTGAGTAATATTCTGTTATGTATATATACCACATTTTCTTTATCCATTCATCTGTTGAAGGGCACCTATGTTGGTTCTGTAGCTTAGCTATTATGAATTGAAGTGAGGTGCTATAAATATTGATGTGGCTTTGTCATTGTAGTATGCTAATTTTAAGTCATTTGGGACTGGTTAAGTCTTTGAGAGGTTAAGTCTTTTGAGTTAGCTTCTCAGAGATTGATGATCTCTGTCTTCCTTAGAGCTCTGTCTAGAGGGTCAATTGATTGCACTTTTCAAGTGTCACTCTAGGACAGTTACCCTTATGCCTCTGTGATTAAGTTTTGCATTCACTCTAACACTGATTACTACCTGTTATTTAGTCAAGTAATTTCAGCTGAGACTTCTCAAACTACTTGCTATAAGGACCAGTGTTTCATTTTCCAGCTCCACACAGATCAATACTTTTAAAAGTATTAGTTGAACTGTACAGTACTTTAACAATGAAGAAAACATTACATTGTTTTATAATCTGTCATAAGTCTTTTTATTGTGTGTTTTTATTTTGTATTGTTTTGTTTTTTGGGTTTCATGGTACTTCAGATTGAACCCAAGAGTGCTCTACCACCAGGCTACAAACAGCCCTATTTTAAGACAGGTTCTCACAAGTTGCCCAGGTAGCCTCCAAATTTTCACTCTTTCTGCCTCACCCTCCCCTGTAACTGGGATTAAAGGCTTGTGCCACCGCATCCAGCACTATCACAGACCTATTAATGTGGGTGATTGTTCTAGAACACGGCCCTACTATGCTCACCAATTATATAACTCCTGCCAGTTGTGTCTTGTCTGTGACCCGGGCTATACCCCATTCAACAAAGCAAGTCCACTTAGATGTTGTGGCACAGATTGCAGTGAAAGTTTCTAAATGTTTGCTCTTGGTTACTGTATTGACCTATTTTAAGACAGAAGTAAAATAGTCACTGGTTAGCAGTGATTCACACACTACACCTTGCAGTTCAGTTTCAAGCGGTATTTTCTCCTCACAGAGGGAACTCTTAGAAGTGGTATTTAGAAGATTTTCAGAGTTTGTAAAGTCATTCTATGACAGACTACTCTGCCCTTAGGTTGCATTTGATAAATGTTTATTAGAATTAGAATATTTAGTAGAATTACATGATGAGGCCATGTTGGCATTATCTATATCCAAGAAGTATTTTTTACACAGTTGCCTTAATTTTCATTCAAGTCAAAAAAAGAAAGTTTGTTGTTCTTTTTGTATCATTTTGAGCAAGGCTTTTTGTATTATTTTGGATATGTCTTTTCTTGGTAGGTAGAGAAACTCAGCAACAGAGGGCTGAGTTTCCCAAAAGTTTCAAATCACAATATACTCACTGATCCCTCAAAACCATCTCCCTTATTTTATTTATATATTCCAATTTCCCACTCTCTTTCCTAATAACTTCCCCCAAAAGAAGTCACCGTACATTTAATATATGTCCTTTATTGTGTTTAGTTCTTATAAAATGTGTAGTGCTGTAATGTGTGCTTCTTTTGATTTTAGTAAATGCTACTGTTATTTTATTTTTTTCTTACACTTTTAGTCTTAATTCTTCTTCCAGATCATGCCAAGAGCATACATCTTGCTAGCTTATTAGTGAAAAATAGATCCATCTAGATTAGTGTTAAGCAATTACTACAGGCAGACAGGTCATATGTGGCCCCACTATTCTATGAAAATAAACTTCATGGAACACGGCCATACTCATTCATTTGTGTACTACGAATGCTTTCCCCCTACAACTGCCAAGTTTTATAGTTGCCACAGAAACCATAAAAACCTGCAAAGCTGAATATATTTACATGGGAGGCTTTGTAGAAAGTTCACTGTCACTGTGACTGGATGATCATGTAATGACAGCTCCCATATTCTCATTGTTTGAAATCTTTTTCAACAGCCATTCTTGCTGCCTGATGGGGAAGATAAACAAACATTTACCATGACTGCAGAGATTCTCCTAAGGCAACTTTCCACTTCAGAAACCCCACTTGTGGTCATGTGGCACAGCCAGTCACTCTTTGGAAACGCTCCTTCAACAAGCTGCATCTTAACTCCCTTGGATTTTTACGGTCTTGAATAATTAAGTCATGGTGTCTGAGACTGTAAGACTGTTTTTGAAATGAGCCCATAATTAAAGCTTACTATAAAAAGAATCTGAGCTCAGTGGGAACTGATCCTCAGTCTTTGTGACTGATGAAGTGCCCTTTTACTTTTTAGTATTAATTATGGATGACAGTTGTTTCCTATATTATAGATTATATAAAAGGCTCCAGGTTTAGGGATAATATTTAAAAATATAGCAGACACAAACACTTTGCTATTGAAGCAGGAGTAGTAAAGACAGCAGACCCTAAGCTCTTAGCATCAGGTGAAGGTCTTTCGGAGTATGTTATTCTTCATCTTTTGTCCTGTCTAGCCAGCATATTATATTGGAGTGGTTTATTAAAGACTCGGTTTATGGCAAAGTCTATGTCTAGTATAGTGCTAGCCACAGAGGAGACAGTCATTAAATTTCAGTTGGATGAATGAGTGGGTTGTGATGAGTGTTTAGGATTGAATGCCAGCCCTCTAGAAACTTTGAAAGTACAAAGAAAGTACTGATACAGGAAATTGGTGTTGAGCTTTCAGACCACAGCATGAGAAGAGTCCAAACAAAAATGGACAATGAGTCACAAAACCCAAGGACCTGCATGACGACCATGGGCTGCTGGGGGACACAGGAGGACACAGTGAAAGTGAATGACTGGCTTCACTGGAGTCTTATTTATGCTTAATTGGTGTAATTAACTTCAAGTAAACAATTGTGCCTTCATTAATTCTATGAGCAGCCAGTAATAAATGTTTGCTACATGAATATTTTCATTGCTTTTGGATTTCACTTGTTTTCAATTCCTTAGCAAGGATTTAAATTGAATCAAGACATCATTACATAAAACTTCTTATATTGAAGTCAAAGGGCCTTTCCAGGTTAACAAATAATTATTGTTCCCAATAAATGTAAAAGTAAAAATCTAATCCAAGAATATGCTATTTATTCTTTATTCTTGCTATTTGTTGTTTTTTGAAACTTTTTTGTGCAATATTTAAAGTTCACTGAAAGACATAATGAATGATACAATGAAATGTAATTATTTATACATTAATGAACTTGAAAAATGAAATATTAATGTATTTGAAGCCCTAGATGGTCTCATCCCTGATCACAGAACACTTTTCCCTACCAAGGATAAATACTCTCTTGATTTTGAATATTGTTACTATACATATAATTTATAATTCTCTTAATAATTTCTAGGTATATATCTGTCCTTAACAATATAAAGTATTGTTTATAGCATATGCGAAACTGGTATCATAATTTGGGTACTCTTTAGCAAATTATTTTAATAAGTATTATATTTTAAGATTGATCCATACTGATACAGATAGCTATTGTTTAGTATTCCATTGCATGATTATAACATTTTTATCCATTCCATTTTTATTAATATTTAGGTTCTTTGAAATTTTTGTTAGTATTACAAATATTATTTTATGAACATGAATGTACTTGTGGGCATTGCAAGATTTTCTCTAAGGTGGGAAACTCATAATAATATTACTACTACTACTACTGCTACTACTACTACTAATAATAATAAAATCTGTACCATACTAAGAGCTAAAAATATAACATCTATATATTTTACATATATTAGAACCTTTTATTCCCTACATCACATCACGACCAAGTGTCATAATTCCCATTCCTATTAGTGGTATATATAACTTCTTATTTATCTACATTCTTGTAACAAATATTGTTAGGTTTTCAAAACTGGGTTTTGAAACTCTTTAGATAAATAATGTATATTCATGTTTTAATTGTGTAAGTACTTGGGTGAGAGAGAGATCAAAGCATATTGTCTTAGGAGTGATGCAAAAGGAAGGAGATCTCAGAGACTGGGAACTGGGAACACAGTGACATGCCCCTACGAGAGTCAAACATTAGTGTTCATCTTAGAAAGTGCCTGTCCAAGAGTGAGCCAGACAATTGAAAAGCCTTTGTTTTTCCAGTGCTCACAGGGCCTTAGATGACTACAAAGGAAGTCTGAATTAAACATTAGAGGATACGTAATCCCATTGTTTCTAACTCTTAATTCTTTCCTAGCTTGAACAAGGTAACTTCAGTGAGTGAAGTGCCTTTAATACCTACACCTTCTTCTCTTTTAGCTGTGAATCATAAAGAAATTCTCTCCTCTGAGTTATGAAATAAACCAGATGAAAAACAGCACCTCTCTGAAACCCCAAAATATTCACATTTCCCCAGCACTAATGAATTTTCTTATACTTCCCATAAGAGGAAAGAGTATTTATTAAGCATGTTTGATGGACAGGGAGATACACCCAAATTATAAACAAAAGATTAAGAATCTTTACAACTCTGGCCAAATCAAATGAAATAAAGCTTTCAAGCTCATGAAGATTGTAGGAAGTGCTGTTTTCCACTAACGTACTAATGTTAACACTTGAAGAACACTGGAATCTTTAAATCCCACCAAATGGAAAATGCCCTGCGTAGAAAGTGGGCTGTTCACCCCAGGCTGGCTGATTCCCTCTTCACAAAGGGCCCCTGTGTGTTCAGCAGATTTTAGAAAGTGGCATTTTTGTAAGGGTACTATGCAAACATACTTGATTAAGTAAAAGGGTAAAAATTGTTTTGCAAAGAAATAAAAATTCAAGCCATAAATGTTAAAATAAGCTCACAGCAACAAAACTGTAATTTTAGTCACGTATCCTATGTTTTTATGGCAAATGCCTTTCCCCATAGAAACTTGGAGGTATTATCATCTCCATAAAACACCACCAACTAATCCTCAAAGAGGGAATTGAAAGACTCCAAAAGGTCTGATCCTCTACTGAATTTTATAGAAGAAGCTTTATGAGACCATGAACAAGCCCTTCTTCCCCTACCCACTTCCCAGTACTGGGGATTGAACCCCGGGGCACTCCAACACTGAGCTACATCTCCATCCCTTTTAACTTTTTTAAAATGAGACAGGGTCTCACTAAATTGCTGAGGTTGGCCTCAAACTTGGTCCTCCTGCCTTAATCTCCTGAGTAATTGGGATTATCAGTATGTAGCACCATACCTGGCTAAACCTGATTCTGCAATTCCTGAGAAAATATCCACAGTAACAAGAGGGCTTCTTTTTAGTGTTTCTTAGTCCCACTCATTTTGAAAAGATCTCTAAATCCTTAAAACATTGATTTGGATTATTTAGTGCACAAAATAAGGTATAAATCATCTTCCTGGAATTTCAGTTATAAAGAGACACCCAGACTTGGTGTCATTGTTATAGGTCAAAGACCCTTAGTTCAAGAATGAAATGTCTTCTCTTCCTCTTTTGTAAAACAAAGAAAATATGTTTCATGGTGAACGCTTGTTGATGGAGGGTCAGTCCTAAGTGATTTTAGTGATTATTAGTCAGAGTTTACTCTCCCATGAAACTACCCAAAGAAGGATGGAGTCCACCATAATATTCAGAAGGAGAATGGGGGGAAAAAGTGGCATATTTTGAGAAAAAAATATTGCCCTTCCTCTGTGTCTTAATTAAGCCAGCATGTTTGTTCTCCATAAGGATATCTGCATCTGAGCTCTCCTAAATTATTTGAGATCTCAAGTTATAAGACTTCAGAAAAAAATGTCTCATTAAAAAACATTCTAACTAGCTTAATTTCTGCACGTGAAATACTCTGAAGTCATTGTCTTTTAAAGTAATTTAGTACCCAAAAAAAAAAAAAAAAAAAAGATTTTGAAAGGTGTGCTATTAGCCAAGAATGTAATCTTACTGTGATAGTTTTCTAAAGGAGTCCTCTGATACTTGTCTTCTTTTAAAGTGGAGTAGGAGGTTGGGGTTCAGAGGAAGGGGTAGAAATAGGGAAGGAATGTGGAAGAATGAAAGGAAGAGAGAGAAAGAGAGGAGCAAAGGATGGAAAGGATCACTGAGAGAGAACTGCTACTCAAGTGAAATGAATTTCATTCATTAAAATCTCTCATTCCTCTCTGCTAAATTAGCATATATTAGAAATCTCAGGGTTTTTTTTTTTTAAGAAAACAAATGATCTTCCTTATCTTTAATGCATTCCAAAGTTATTTCTTTGGAATTACACTGAATTCTGAAGGATTAGCATTCATAAAAGAGAAGCAACCTAAATGACACTAGACAATAACAATTTTAGAAAATAGACCAGTAAATGTATACCTATTGAAATAAACCAATGCTCTTTTTCCAATTTGGTTTTACAACTTTTTCTTAATGGCCCAAGCCATGGAGGGTGAGCAAAAGGCTTCTGAACCCAAGGAAAACCCACAAGGGAAGCAACAAATTTAATTTCAAGGGTCCAAAATTGTAGTTAATATTGTTGGGTTTATCTTGGTTTGAGATTCAACAACGGCAGACATTGAAACAAGAGACATGAATGCAATTAGTGTGTCTGGGAAATGAAGTAAACACCAGCAGGACAGTGAGGAAGTGAAATGGAGAAGAGAAGACAGCCATAATCCGTATGGAAACAAACCAATTATCATTGGAGAGTTAGAGGTGACTGTCAGTGTAGGACACAAGCCCAAGAGTCATCACATTTCAGGGCCAAAGGAGCTGGAATGCTCACTGAGTGCTGCTTCTAGTAGTGTTGATTCTCTAACACTTCCAGCACCTTCTATGATTAGGCACAGCAGCCTCACTCACCAGAAAAAAAACCCAGACCAGGTGACTTAGAGGCAGGTGGTTAGAATATATGAATATTCACTGAAGTGCTTGAAAGAAGGGCATGAAATTGGTACCAGCAGAGTCAACTGTTGTGCAGGACTGGATGTAAAAAAAGAATTACACTATGCCCACTATGTATCATAACCCACAGAGAAGTGCCTTTATATAGCACAAACTGTTTTAGGGTTCTATCATTTCATATGACAAATTATTAAATAACATAAGGGACCAATGAAATTTTAACATGACCAATGCTACTTCCTTTAGATCATTAAGCAAAGTACCAAAGTACTGGAAATATTAAGCTACCCCTGGAGTTTTACAGTGTGGGGGATATTTTCTGTCTCTCATTTCTCAAGACAGATTTACAATGATCAAGAAGTGTCCTGTTTGCAGTTTGTAAAGGACTTAGACACTCAGTATCTCCTTTATTCTCACTGCAAGACTGTGGGGTGGCCAGATGTGAGAATTGTTTCACTTGTGAGGCAGTAGCCTGAAGGGTTACATGGTTCACCTAACATTTTACAACTGCTAAAGGACAGTTGACCCACTTTCTTCTTTCTTTTTTTCTCCTTATGCTTCTGTATTCTAAGATGACTGACATGGATCCAGGAAGGTTTTGGTTAAAGTTAATTTAAGGCCTCCAAATATATTGGAAAGTATATGCTTGTACTATTTCCTAAAATATAACAAAATAACAATAAAATATGAGAAATGTGTTTCAACTGCTCAAACATCTATGATAATACACAGATTTGGTACCATAATGACTAAATGTCCTCCTTAATTTCTGTCATATGGATTTGATTCTACAGCCCTTGTTATTCTAGATAGTATATAATATATACTGAATTTTTCTCTGTGGAAATGGAGAGTCTTTATGGATTTTCGACAAGTTTTTCTTTAGCAAACATTCATAAAGTGAATCCACATGCTTACTCACATTCAACTCATGTGGAGAAAGGGTGACACTTTTAGTTCCCTAAAATTGATATTTTGTTTTTACAAGTACCGCCTGCTGGGATGTATGTATGGGTCCTTATGGACATGCAAATAGATGTGAAAGAATAAGAATTTATAAGCCAACATTTTGCTAAAGAATAACATATTCTTGCATATAAGGAAATATGCAAATGTTAAGTGTACATCTGCATGGATTTTTCAAAAAGTAAACAAATCTAAGATATCAGCACTCAGAGCAAGAAATAGAATATTACTAGCACCCCAGAACCTTCCCCCATGTCACCTTCCTGTTTCTGTCCCTGGAATGTGCAAATAGATAACAATACAATTCAATGCAAGTCAAGTATCCCTTATTCAAAGCGTGGGCCCAGAAGAAATATTATGTATTTGGGAATTTTTTCAGATTTGGAATATTTGCGTATATATAATTTGATATCTTGGGGATACAATTGAAGTCTAAAAAAATTCATATGTTTCATATACACCTCATACACATAGCCTGAAGATAATTTTATACATCATTTTTAATGTGCCCATATTTCAACTGAAACTTGTCCCATGAGATCAGATGAGAAAGTTTCCATTGGTGCACCTGATGATGGTACTCAAACAAATTTCAGATTCTGGAACGTTTCAGATTTCAGGTTTTTTGATTTGGGATGCTTAACTTGTATTGATCATGCCTAAATTGTCCATTCTCAATCTGGTAGACTGTGCTACTTTCTCCCTTCTCTGCTCTCAGCAGAACATCTGAGTATGGATGGTGTGGGGCAGAAGTCTCTGTGATCTGAGAAGATGGTGGCAAATCTGTATCCAGAGTCCACACTGGTTCTGGAGAAGAAATAATGTACACTCTGCTCTTGTCTGTGTCACTCAGTGCTTGGCAAGGTGGAACCAGTTGTTCCTGCAGACTGGGCCCCCATCAGCACGCCTCTGAAAGGTGCTTACCAGTTTGTGGTCATGACTCTGGCCCAGACAGTTCTAAGATGGTGCTTCTTTCTCCACCACAATGATGCTTCTATAAAATCCCTAACCATGACCCCAATTCTCTTTCCTCACTTCAGAGGCATATGGCAACAACATCTATGTCCAACCCATGCCATATAGAAACTATGTACAGCTTGAGGACACCCAATGTCAAATCCTCCCTTGTGCTTTCATCATTGTGAAGTTTTTTCTTCCAGGATCCCAAATGGGAAATAGTTCTTGAAGGGGATATCAAGTGATATCCAATCACCTATCTCCCCAAGTCTGTCTTGGTCACTGCAGAAACACTATTGCCCATCTCTTTGTTGGAAGTAGTCACAAGCAGAGTGGAGAAGCCTGAGCATTTTATCTAGTGCTTCTGCGGAAGCAGCCCGTTGTCTCAGTATTCTTGGTTATGCAGTACCTTACTGGATGAAATTAAGCTGCCACATTTCTAGGAATAAAAACTTTAGTAATGAATATGTTCATTCTCCCACCAACATCCCCCTTTCTCCCTATTTTTATTTTTGATGTTTAGAGCAGTACCCATCAGGCTTTTCTTTCTTCCTTATTGTATTAAATCCTGTCCTATCCCATTGAGCTTTTCTTTTTCAGCAGCATGTTCATTTTTCCCCTCCCTGAGTGATCTTGGGTGATAGGAGCATCTTTCTATGAAAGAAAGTCTATGACCCGAGTCTATAGAACAGCCCTTACCCATTCATTAAGACCTAAAGGGGTTTTGGAAAATCTATTTTATCATAATATAGCAGAATGTCCAAAATTCTTGTTAAATAACAGCAGCAACAACAACTTTATAAGTCTTTTATTCCCTTTAGATTTCTGCTGTAGCAATCCTCACCTCTCCTCATCCTCCCACTCCTCACCCCCACCTCACCTCTCTGCCCAGATGATGGATGCTCAGGGGGATGAAGGAGAAGGCTACAAGGCAGAAACAGGAAACATTAAAAACATATTAACATATTTCTAAATATTAATTCCACATATGCATATAAATTAATACAAATTACATAAAGAATAACTTTAGTATATCTCCCTCCTCAATCTTCCTGCATTACTGAGAACTGCACATTATAACTGAAGAACTCTGGCCAGTTTCAGAAGCATTGAATTAAGAGCAATGCAGAAAAAAAAAAAAACCAGACATTTGTGTTTGTATGATCCTTTCTAGTTTAAAGATTATTTTACTTAAATCATCTCATTTGGTTCTCACTAAATGAAGTTATGTATTTTTGTCCTCATTTAGAGGCCTAAAGAGGTTCATCTGTTTACCACCAGCAAGAATGGTACAGTGAGATCAAACAAGAAACTTCTGCTTTAAAATGGATTTTTTTATATGTATAACTCAGAGTGAAAACTGAAATTCAGGCTTTAGGCTGAATTCCTGGTTTTGAGGATTATCTTTATGAACCCACCTTTATCATGAGATATAAATCAAGTAGGAGCCCATTATTCTTTGAGAAACTCTGGACATTGGAAAAGTAATCTAAATTCAAATGCTTCAAAATGAGATGCTAAGGGTGTTGCTTTAAAAACGTGACCAGCATCATGGTGAACGGGTGCATTTTTGCACAGGTTAATAATGTAGAATGATAATTTTCTTCCTGAGGCAGGGGCCTGAGGCAGGACTTGGGTCTTTCCTTCCAGAGGACATTAAAATCAGACTCTTTTGGGAATAAAAATATGGACCCCAGGAGTTTGGCAGTATGCTATGAGCTGCAGTCCAAAGAGAAATCAAAAAGAATAGGCAGCTCGATCAATCATAGGAAAATAGAAGCTGGAATCGTATTTTTAAGTTTCCCTTTCATGCACTGGGATTTCCTTACGTTCTCTTCAAGTATCAGCAAAGTTTCATTCGTTTTGTAAATTGTGCTTGGATGAAGCATCTTTGTCCTTAGCTTTTGGTGAAAGAGACCAGAGGGAATAATGATGTTAGAAAAGGGATCTCAGCCCTCCAAAGCCTAGGGGAGGGAGACTGAGCCTCAGTCTAGAACATGAGGTGTTGAGGACACAGGTGGGTTTATAGAACATTGAAGCATCTCCCAGCATCCTCAGAAATTCCTGCTAGCATCAACAAAGTCTCCTATCACAGACCACTAGACAGTAAAAGGCAGGGGCCTCTCATACTAGAAATTGGTTTGAAATAGAATAAGTCTTATGTTTTCATAATTCTTACGTACATTTGTATTAATCAAAAATAAATTTAAACCCATAGTTACTATTGTCAAATATTATCTTTATCATACTTTAAATACAATTAAAGACTATTATCATGTTGTCCAAAAATTAAATAAATTGGTTTTTATTTCTTCCTTTTGTCCTCAGGGCCACCATTCTTCCCACCTGTTCGCCAGTCTGAGGAATAATTCCTTAGTGAAGTGCCTATATCATGCTGAGCCACAAGATGTCAGCCTCCGATTAGTCAGTTTGAATTTTTCTGGCCCTTGGATTTTTTTTTCCTCCCTTTCATGAATAAAAGGAATTTTGAGGATATTTGGGATTAGGAACAGAGACCACAAATGCCACTTAGCCCCGGGAGTTCTTCAAGCCTGTTAGCAGCCATCTTTGGTGGAGAAACGACAAAAGGTGACACTGGCTCCTTTCTGTCACATTGCCAGAGGAAACTGCATTCCAAAGGTGATGTGCAAACCTTACCATCATCTTTGCTCTTTCTCCTGCCCATCTGTCTTCTCTGCCAATTCCCTCTTCAGTTAGGCTTTCAGGCAGATGGGCAAGCCTACCTGCCTTGGGAGATGTCCCTCTGGGAATGAGATCCTACCTTCCCTTTTTGTGAGCATCCCTAGTCTTTGTGAATGATCTTCTCCAAGACCTCATCAGTTGGCATTAGGAAAGAGAAAGCACCTTTAGCAGAACATTTGCTTCAGTAACTTGACACTCACACTTCCTGTGAATACTCCCATTTGTCTGGATTCTTCTATAAGTCAGAGCAAGGGGTGGTGTGGCTTTCAGAAACAATAGACATTTTTTTTTTTCTTGGCAAATACAGGTCAGACCCTGAACCCAGCTGTTTGCAGTCCTTTCCACAAGATGAGTAATAAAGAGCCAAAGTATGAATGTCCTCTTCAGCCTCTCTTAAACTTTACATTGTTAGCAATTATTAAAGAGAGTTTGAGCTGTGGAACTTGTTCAATTAGCAGTGCTAACAAGAAAAACTTTTTTGAATGCTTTATTTCATCTAAGTGTCATAAGACAATGAAGCAATATTATCCTCACTTGCTAAAATTTTAAAAATGAACTCAGAAAGTCCTCAATAACTTGTTTATATTCTTAGAACTAGTGAGTCAGACTCCAGAACCCTCCACTTACCCTTTTTGAAGAGCAAGTTTTAAATAATCTATGTGAAAATCTGATCAAAAACTGCTTGGGAGGGTATAAATCCCTTCAGCTGGAGGGATGGCTACAACAGGCCATCATATTACCCATCTCAGCCATTTAGAGCTGCCATGTGAGTCTGGCCCATTGACTAGGAATGCAGAATCAGAACTGAAATAGTGGCAGCTATGAATGATGACAAAGATCCTGAGCATCCAGGACAATTGGGCTGCGTTTGCAGGTTCGGCTAGAACTAGAAATAGAAGTTCAAAATAAACGATCACCTCTACCATCAATTGTTTTGATAAATGTAATTTTTAAAGGAAAAGTAAAATAATATTTTATCTTGGTAGTCATTATTGATCTTCTGTCCTCCTCTTTGTCTGTCCCTACTCATGGTCATATGAAGCTTCTGTGTTCTCAAACCTATCAGATTCACCATTCCTTTTTTATAGTAAATCTCTTATAATGTCTCCTACAACCCTGAAATAAAATTTATAATCTATCTGACCACAAAATCTTTAAAACCATCAATAGTATTTAAAACTATAATACAAATGAAAAAGGCAAATTTCTAATGCATAAATGTACAAATGTTCAAGCATGATTAAATTAGAAGGTATTATGAAATCATTTGAGGGTCAAATATACTCATATAATGTCACAGCTACAAATGCAGATGGGTCCAGGTTTGTAGTAGTGAAGAGTCCATAAACACAAGTACTTTGTTCTTAATGGTGTTATTTTATAAAATGGTAAAATAATATGGATAAAATTCCAAACAGAACAAAGTAGAATCTTCCCTTGGCTGACTGACTGAATTCACTGATTGATTTGGAATGGGAGATTGAACCCAAGTGCACTTAACCACTGAGATATTTTCCTAGCCCATTTTATTTTTTTATTTTGAGGCAGGATCTGTCCAAGTTGCTTAGGGCCTTGTTAAACTGCTGAGGCTGGCCTTGAACTTTCTACGCTCCATGTATCACCATGTATCACCATGCCCCGCTTCCTCTTCCCTTGGTTTATAGTATGATTTATTTCTAGGAAAGTTATGATTCATTAAAATTATGTAGAAAATGCCTTCTGTATGTATGATATAAAGAATTAGATTCTAAGCTGTATTCTAAGCTTTTCATTCTCAGGAAAGCCCAGGGCCACTGGAAATCTTAAATGCACAGATTGAGCTGGATATGGAGCTCCACAGCAGTTGCATCAAACTTCCTTATCAGTGAGACAACCAAAATTGCCTTTACATGTTTCAGAGCCCTCTAGGGGTAGTACTGTGCTTACTGCAAACTTAATTCTTACAGCACATTTGGGGAGGCCCCTCTAGTCAACCTTAGTTACCAATGGAATCTCATTAGACTTGGCTATCCTGATTCCTGGATCCTGACATGTATAAGGTTTCAGACTCTACATGGGCCTGGGAAGCTTTACCAAGATTGATAACCAATCCTGGGGTGCAGCTATGCTAGACAGACTTCATGAGCATCCCTGAGGAAGTTCTGCCTACATCCTCCCATGGCACAGTCACCCACAGAATGGAGGTTCCTTCTCCAGCCAAAGGACATTTGGCCTTCTTTCTTCCTCAGAGACATATTCCCTTCCTTATTATACACATTCCATTTAAGGACTTCTATACCATTTCTTCAAAATAAATCCACAGTTCTCAGAGTGCGGTACAAAATCCCTTGGGATCCCACAAACTCTCACAGAAAGTCTTTGAGGTCAAAACTATTGACATTATGATGCAAAGCAATTATGTGCCTTTTTCGTTATTTTGAGAGTGTGAAATGAGATTTTCCAGAGGTTAATAACATGATATCAGGATATAACAAATGCTGCCAACTGAGGTGATGCACATCTGTAATCCCAGTGACTTGGGAGACTGAGGCAGGAGGATTGCAAGTTTGAGGCCAGCCTCAGCAACTTAGTGAGGCCCTAATCAACTTAGTGAGACCCTGTCTCAAAATAAACAATAAAAAATAGGGCTGGGGATATGGTTCCATGGTAAATTTGCTGTGGATTCAATGCTGGGTACCAAAAACAAAACAAAACAAAACAATACAGAATATACCTCCTGTGTTCTATTAAACCATTAAGGAGATTTGTAAAATGAACACAAAGCCATTGAAGAGTAAAAACTCCTTGGAGTCATCAATCATTTTTAATAGTGTCAAGGCATCCCAACACCCCAGACTTTCTTAGAAGACAGAAAAAAATGTTTCCTTTCAATAGCTACTCAGATACCCAAGACCCTGAAGCTAAAAAAGAAATAAAAGAAAAGAAAAAATAAAATTCAGAGCTGACTCCTTTCCTATAATGATGTGGAGACTGAGGGGCTGGCAGGGAGAAAAAACTGAGACAACCAGAACTCACACTAAAACCTCAGTATGTATTCTTGGCACAAATCATTATCAGATAATAAGCATGAAAAACTGAAGAGTAGAGTAGGGTGTGTATTTCATTTTCCACACCCAAATAAAATCCACTTTTAAAAAAGTGGCCACCACAGGTTTAAAACAAAAACAAAACAGGATTCATAAGAGTTATTGAGAGCCCACTGTGAACAGGGAAGAAATGGAATGTTAACCTTCCCTTCAAAGGATCTTGCAGCTAGGAGGAGACCTACAGGCATACAGCAAATGAACTACAATAAAAGGTGCTATTTAGATTCATGTATATGTTGCATAATGATCAAGTCAAGGTAATTACCATATCTATCATCTTGCACTTTTTTTCATATCTGGATGGTTCAAAATCCTCTCTTGTAGGTATTTTGAGGTATATAAATATGTACAAGGAATATGTATCAATAAATAATGATAATATTTTAAATATCAAAAAAGGCAGAAGTAAAACTGTTAGGTTGGTTCAGCATGTCTACTTAGGGGCGGCCAGCCAGACGCTAACATCAGCAGTAGAGGCACCTCCTGTCAATCAGCGGGCTTTTCCTGATTCATCCAGGAATGACTCTGACCTTCTCTTCCTGCCTTAAGCCCTCCCCTTCCTGACCCGGCCTTTTAAAATTTTCTGTACACCGAACACATGCACCATTCTCCCCTACACACTCTGATGGATGGGAGAGTTCAGCCCTAGAGCGTGTATTTCCAATAAAGCCTTGCCCAGTGGTTTTAATTCGCCTCCTTTTGGTCATCTGGCTTTACAGAAACTTCCTAAAACAAAGACAAAAATCTAATTCTAAAGGGGTTCTGAAGTTCCATTTCATGTTTGGGGATGTGTGAGTCACAGACGGTTGTACTCTGAGCTGACTCCTATGAATGGGTGGGCTCTGGAGCTGAGGGCTGCGAAAGAAGGACTTGGGGGAAAGCAAAAAGGTCGAATCAGTCCGCAGGTTTGGGATACAGTCAGCTGTAGTCAGTTTGGCTGGAACGTAGGGTGTGTGAATATTTTGTATTAGAAATTAGAAGATAAAATTTGAAATTTAAGAAAGAGATCACAGAGAACCTTCACAGTTAGGCTAACGTTGTGGCCGGTAAACCACGGGAAGCATGTGAGGTGAGTATCATCTCACAAGTGTTGTGCCTTGGACCAGTGAGCCTGGTGCACGGCGAAGCTTCTGAGTGGGAGAAGTTGTAAAATTTAAAAAGTAAAAGGTAGAACACCAGGAAACTATTTAGTTACCACAAAATGCAAATATTGGCCAGGATATGGAACAACTAGAACCTTTGTGTACTGCCAGTTGGAATGTAAGTGTAACAATTACTTTTTAGAGATTTTTGGCAATTTCTTATAAAGTTTAACTTTACCTTATGACCCAGCAATTCTACCCCTTGATACTCATCTAAGAGAGGTGAGAACTTAGGTCTACAGAAAGACTTGTATAGGAATATTTTCAGCAACCATATCCAAGATATAGTAACAATGGAAACAGCTCAAGTGTCTATCAGCATGTAGAGTATTTGCAAAATAGAACATCACCTAACAACAAAAAGGAATAGAGGACTGATGTAGACAATGGCATGGCTAAATCTCTAGAATAGTATGTTAAGTAAAGGGAACCAGAAACAAGAGAGTACTGCTGTGTAGTTTCATTTATTTGAAGTCCAAACTCTGACAAAGTTAACCTAGAGCAATGGAAATCAAATACTGGCAAAAAAAAAAAAGGGGGGGTGGGTGGGATAGAAAGGAATATGAAGGAACTCTCTGGAAGTTTCAAATATCCTGAATATTAATTGGGGTGGTAGTTACACATGATACACAATGGTTAAAAAATCCATCCATTGGAACATGTGATCCTGTGCATTCTATAGTATGCTAATCACATCCCAGTTCAACAAAAAAGTATAGGTCATTGAAAATATAGCACTCACTCATCCTTCCTGAAAATAAAAATTGACAAAATACTGTCTTACCTGAAGAATCATCAAAATTAATAAAATAGCAGAAATTGTACCCGAACAAAAAGTCTAGTGGTATTTTTATACTAAAAATAAAATTGTATGCTTAGATTTTTCTTAATTAACTTAATTATTTTGTAAGAGATAATGATTGTTGGGGCTGGAGCTATAGCTCAGTGGTAGAACGCTTGCCTAGCATGCGTGAGGCACTGGGTTCAATCCTCAGCACCACATATAAATAATAAATGAAGAAAATAAAGATCCATCAACAACTAAAAAAATATATTAAAAAAAAGAGATAATGATTGTTATGAAATTAATCGTTTAATAAAGGTCTTTTTATCAAATGCTACATTATGTCAAAAATTCTGAAAAATCAATGGGAAAAGAAAGTGCAGCAGTGTGTTTAAAGAAAACTAAGCCAGACACAATGCCATATGCCTGTAATCCCAGTGGCTCAGGAGGCTGAAGCAGGAGAATTGCAAGTTCAAAGTCAGCCTTAGGAAATTAGCGATGCCCTAAACAACTTAGCAAGACTCTGTCTCAAAATTTAAGTTTTTTAAAAAAAGAGCTGGGGATATGTCTCAGTGGTTGAGCACCCCTGGATTCAATTCCTGGTACCAAAAAATAAAAAATAAAAAAAATAAAGAAAATTTAAAAAACATTTTAGTCTTGCTGCTGCAAAAAGCCAATGTTAATCTCAAATACCATATATTTACATTTAAAAGCATTAATTATAGCCTTATGGAATTTTTTTCATTTAAGTTCATGATTCATTAATTGGCTTCAAAAATGAAAACTGATTTTGTTGCATTTATTTTTCATGCTATGAAGTGATGTAGTGCTTACTGACGTGTGCCCTTCCATCTTTTGCGTAGATAAAGTTCAGATTTTAAAAAAGGCAGCATGTGACTTTATGCTATCAGCCTAGGAAGTGAAATCAAAATTACTATTCATCATCTCTCATCCACAGAAACTCCAAGTGTTTACTTAAGGTTACCTTTAGGGGGAGTCAGAAAAAAAGCATCTGTCATTCTAGTGACTTGTGAAAGGAGTAAAAGGAGTAGTAGTTGAAACTCCATTTGAAAAGGAAAACGGATCCTTGCACTATGTGTAACTCATATACCTCTCTGTAGAGTAAGCTCATCTGTAACCAGGAGGTGTGTTTTCTAATTATAAGCAGATGATAGTTCTATTCAGGAATTAGATACTGTGTGGAGTTGATTGAGTGGCAAGTGTCACACACAGTGCAAATCCTTGAGACACACTAACCATCTGGATCTCCCCAGCTCCCATTCTAGATATTTGTCACTTCTCTAAACATCTTCTACTACCTGAGGAGGCTAGAACATGGTTGCCGAAAATAAATGGAATGGCTTAAGAGGGAAGTAAATGAATAAATTATGTAAACCCCTGCAAGGAACTATTAGGCAGTTAATAAGCAGAGTTAATTAGATCCATTTTGACAATGTATATCATTTATGACATATTAAATGAGAAAAATCAAGTTTCAGAATAAGGTGTACTCTAAGAATTCATTTTGATAAAAATAAACCAAAAAGGGCAAAAGTACCAAACATATCGAAAGAGCTAAATCCTTATGTGCTTAAACCAAAAAAAAAAAAAAAAAAAGAGCCATTTCTATTATATTATGAATCATCTATTCATATTCTCTGCTGATATTTTTCTATTGGAATGTTCAACTTTGTAGAACTTAATTTGATATTAATGGCTGATGATGTATTAGTGCAAATATTTTTTCCTGTTCGTTTTGTTGCCATGAAGAAATTCATGTTTCCTCATGTATTTGAATTGGTTAATCTCTTCTTATTTGGCTCCTGCATTTTTTGTCATACTTTGAAGGTCCTTTCATCCTAAAGTTTAAGAAACTTTTTTTCCCTTTAATGTTTGCTAATGTTTAATGGTTTCTTTTTCTTTCTACTTCTTTTAAAAAGATGTATTAAATTATTGTTCTTTCTGATATTTACTTGGATAGAAAGAATAAGAATGAAGTCATTTTTTTTCATATGGCAACATTGTTAATACTGAACTACTTATTGAAAAATGAAAATAAAATTAAAATGAATATAAAAAAGCTATTTATATAATAGTTTCAGTACTAAAAAATTGCTTTAGAATTCCATGTTTTAGCAAGTTAAAATCCATTTCAAATGTATTAACTTTGTTACTTAAAAAACAATATCCAAATCATTTTGGAGTGCAAACCACACCATTAAAAAATATAAAACTAAAAAAAAAAAAAAGAGTCACTTGAGTGAGTCTGTTGAGAAGAAAAGTGCTTAGAACTATACCTCATCTAATAAATTTTTGATATACTTCACTATCTTGGTAAGATCAGTGTTTCTTATTTTGTGCTGTATGTTGTGGGATGGTAGAACTGTGCACCTTGACACTGGCCTGATTGCTTGGCCATTGGCCCTGTTCATAGGCCACAGTCATCTTCCCTGTGTCCCGGTCCTTGTCCCACATCCTTGAGTAATGTTTTACACACGGGTGCACACCAGCATCACTGGCAGGTCATCATCTCACCTAACCTCTACTTCACCTGGGGCTGCTACCCTAAGGGAGCTGAGCTACCGTGATTGAAAGGTAAGCACCAGAGCTTTCTTGGTTTTGCAAAAGAACTTCTAGCACAATGGAGAAGAGTGCAGGCTGTGCAGCCAGCTTCCTGGGTGCTGGCTCAGTTCCTGCTCCAGTTCTGCCCTGGGCAAGCGCTTCGCACTAGCCCTACCTACCTTTGTTTGTCAAGAAAGACTCCTAGATGGAGCTATGCTGTCACATGGTCTTAGTGATTTAATAAGGAACATGCTTAAAAATAACTTGGTATGTAATAAGCACTCAAAAATAAAGAAATTCAAAATGATCTTTTATTATTATTCCTATTTAGAAGTCCTAAATCTTGAAAAAAAAATAGTAGAAGAGCTAATAATGTTATTCTGATTTAAGTGGAAATATTTGACAGACCTATTCAAAATGAATATGGCACCGGGCGCAGTGGCTCAAGCCTGTAACCCCAACACTTAGGGAGGCTGAGACAGGAAGCGAGTTCAAAGCCAGCCTCAGCAACGGCAAGGCGCTAAGCAACTCAGTGAGACCCTGTCTCTACATAAAACACAAAATAGGGCTGGGGATGTGGCTCAGTGGTCGAGTGCCCCTGAGTTCAATCCCCAGTACCAAAAAAAAAAAAAAAATGAATATGGCAACTGCTATGAGGAAACAGCTTGGGAAATGCATGGACTATAAAAGAAAATTCAGGAAAGATGAGTTAATATGATGCATGTTTGATGCATGGATGGGTGAATAGATGTATGCGTGGATCTATGGGTGGGTAGATGAGTGAATGGACTGATGGACAGAAGAGAAGGAAAGGAATGGATATGAATGAGAAGAAGTGAAATAATTATTCTTCAGAAACTTGAAGACCCTGTTTTGATTGTTTTTTTAGCATCTGGTGTTTCCAATGATAATTCTACTGCCCGAAATATCTTGTTTTCTCCTTATCTTTAGTATTGTCTTCTTTCATAATTGGGATCTAGATGTGAATTCTCATATTTAAAGAATTCTCTTTCCTTGGGGATCTGAAAATACCCTCATATTGCTTCTTAGATAATTTAGACCCCTCTATTTCCTCTATTCCATCTTTCCTGACAATGCTATTTGCTTTCAGTAAGGTCTCTTGAATAGATTCTCTGTGTTTCTTACTATTTTTCTAAAACTTTGTTTCTTTTTCTTAGTACCTACATTTTGAGGATTTATTCCTTTCTCTCTCTCTTTTATGATTGAAAGGATTGTGATGAACTTTGCTTCTTTTCATAGAATCTTGTTCTTGTTTTATGGATACTGTATCTTCTTAAATTGACATTTTTTTAAGTTCTTTTCTGTGCCTTGAACTATGTGTGTGTATGTGTTATCCTAAAGCAATTAAAGAGAACAGGGATGAGTTGTAGTTAGAGAACAAGAGCTGTCCACAGATTTCTGGAAGATAGTAAAAAGAAAGGATAGCTGAGCTAGAGGTAAAGAGGGAAAGCTATTTCTTAGATTCCATATCAGGTAGAAAATTATGTAGAAGAAACCAATTGTCCTGGATTGAAATTCTAGGACTGCTAATTATTACCTAGATGTCGCTAGGCATTTTACTTCATTTCAAACTTTTACCATTATTAAAAAATCAAATATGGCCAGGCCTGATGGCACTTGACTGTAATCTCAGCAGCTTGGGGGCCTGAAGCAGGAGGATCAGGCTCAGCATTTGCCAGCCTCAGCAAATGAGAGGCACTAAGCAACTCAGTGAGACCCTGTCTCTAAATAAAATACAAAATAGGGCAGCGGATATGGCTCAGGTCAAGTGTCCCTGAGTTCAATCCCCAGTACCCCCCCCAAAAAAAGGTCAAATATACAGGACCCAATTGAAGACACTGATAATTACCAATATTTAGAAGCTTCCCAATATTTAGATGCTTCTTCCAGATGACATCCCTCTCTCCCTCTAGATCTTTAACTTCCATGCTTTTTTTCTTCCAATTTTTAGTTTTACTGTCTATATTTGACTATATTATTTACATATGGTATGTATTATTTTATAGGTACATATAATATAAATTGTATGTGCATATAACATAATTTTGCTTGGTTTTAAGCTTACATAGAATTGCATGACTATTTTTCCATTTGCTGGTTCAGTTTACCCTTATAAAAATTAGTTTGTGTTGGGCTGAGGCTGTAGCTCAGTGGAAGAGCTGGGTCCTCAGCACCACATAAAAACTAATACATAAAAATTAGGTCATGTTCAGTTTGGGCTATTACAAATCATACTGCTCTGAATACTATTCTCTCCTTCCATTTTGCTGAGATTTAAAATGTTTGACAATGATTAGAATGTGAAGGATCTAGAATTCCCATGCATTGTTTTTGGGAATACAGTGGTATACCAATTTTGAAAACCACTTTAGCATCAAGAAGGGTGGAATGGTGTCTCACTTGGGTTTCATTTTCATTTCTATTATTACAAGGGAACTGCAATGTCATTACATTTTTTTGAGCCATCTTTATATTCTCTTCTGTGAAAAGTTTTGTTTATGTCTCTTGGCCATTTATCTACAAGACTGACATTTTTTTTCACTTATTAAAGAGTATCTGACTTTGTTGATTATTGTCTTTAACTAACAGTAATATGTGCTAGCCCTGTCATCTCCAGGTGGTCCTCCACATTTCCCAGTTCCTTTGTAGTCACATGGGACCACATGTGGGCAATTGTAGACCAAGGCCTGTGAAGAGTCACTTTGAAACATAGCATTTATGATTGAAACATGACTTTCTCACTCTTGCTTCTATGCCACAATAGTCAAAAGGCCATGAAGTTCTTGGAGGTACTATTACAAGGTGAGGGAATCTCTGTCTTCCTAAATCCCTGAGTGATTCTGAGGAGCAGGGTACATGCCCCACACTCACCTACTCATCCAACTTACACTGGATTCGTACTATAAGTGAGAAGTGGGAGGGACAATTTGTTACTACAGCATAGCCTGGACTAACCTGGTTCATGCTTGCTCTTTCAAGAATAAAATTTCCAGCCAGGTGCGGTGGCGCAAGCCTGTAATCCCAGCACTTAGGGAGGCTGAGATAGGAGAATCGCGAGTTCAAAGCCAACCTCAGCAACGGCAAGGTGCTAAGCAACTCAGTGAGATCCTGTCTCTACTTAAAAAAAAAAAAAAAAAAAAAAAAAAAAAAAAAAAAAAACCACAAAATAGGGCTGGGGATGTGGCTCGGTGGTTGAGTGCCCCTGAGTTCAATCTCCAGTACCAAAAAAAAAAGAATAAAATTTCCATGTAGGCAAAAGTTTGTTTAGGGCTGTGCATTGTGCTCTGCAGGACTATTTGTATATCCCACTAGGAATAGCATGCTATACCAATTGGTATAATGTAATAATAAGTTCTTTACTTTTGATAGGGAAATTTGTTGCAACTTATTCTTTGCTCAGGAGAGTTTTATTCATTTTTCCCTCTTTTTTGTTCTTTTATATCATTTCAGAATCATCTTCTCAATGCCTGAAAACCCTTTTGGGATTTTGTTTGTAATTGCATTAAATTCTCAATTTGGTGAGAATTTATATCTTTGTTCTATTGAACCATTTAAGAGTATTGTTTATCTCTGCATTTTGTTTAGGTTTTTTAAAAAAATTCCAATGTATTTTAATAATTTTCCCACAAAGCATTTATACATCTTTTATTTAATTAATCCCTAAATATTTGACATTTTCCATTTCTTTTTTCTAAATAGTATCTGTTAAAAATATTTTATCTAATTGATCACTACTGGTTTGTGGATATTCAATTAATTCTATTATTTCAATTAATATTTTCTATTTTAGATATTTAATATAGACAATCATATCGTCTATGAATAGTATCAGTTGTGTTTTATACTTTCAGATACCTTACTGATCCTTCTGGTATATTTTTTTTTCAGTAGTGGGGATTGAACTCAGGTGCATCCTATCACTGACTGACATCCACAGCACCTACTCCCCTTTTGTTGAGACAGGGTCTCCCTGGTTTCAAACTTGTGATCCTTCTGCATCAGCTTCCCAAGTCACTGAAATTACAGGTGGGTTCCAGTTTAAGCTTGAAAAGAAGTTTTAACCCCAGGCATCTTTTCTTGCCCTTAAATATACAGGAAATGCTTCATCCTTCTCATCATTAAGTTATTATACTTTTTAAAAAATACCTTTATTTTTACTTATTTATTTTTATGTGGTGCTGAGGATTAAACCCAGTGCCTCACCTGCACTGGGTGAGCGCTCTACCACTGAGCCACAACCCCAGCCCCTCATCCTTAATTATTATAGTTGATATACATTTTTATAGAGGCTTTTTATCAGATTGAGGAAGTTCCCTTCCATTTCTAGTTTGCTGAGAGGTTGTGTCTGTTTTGCATATTGTCTTCATAAATAGGTGGTGAATTTTGTCAGATGACTTTTCTGCTTATATTTAGATAATCAGATATTTTTTCTCCTATAACCTATCAATGAGATAAGTCATACTGATGAGTTTTCTAACATTAAACTGAAATAAACAAAAACTGGCAATGATAAATATCATCAATTTTTTACTTTCTGGATTTAGTTTAATATTGAGTTAAGGGGAGTTTTCATTTATGCTAGTAAGATGACCTTGTAATTTCTTTCTCATAATGTTTTTGTCAGTATCTTGTATCATCCAGGTTACGGTAGTTTCATCAATGAAAAAGACAGCATTTCCTCTTTTTCTATACTCTGGAATACAATGTTTAATAGTGGAACTGTTTATGAAAAATGACTATTAGAAATCACTGAAAATTTGGGGCTGCTTTTTTCTCTGTTTGGAGACTTTTGAGTATAAATCTAAATACTTTGAAGTTTCTAGTTATATCTAGGTTTTCCTTTGACATTGAGGCAGCTTTGATTACTTGTACTTTCTTGAAAATCATTCATCTCAGCTAAGTTTTCAAATTAATTTCCATGTTATCTTATATTCTATGTCTGTCTAGTTCTTTTTCTATCTGCTGATTTTCATTAGTGTTATCTCCTTTCCTTTTGTAAAGTTTGAACACTGTGCTACTCATTTTTACTTGAAATTTCATCTGGGAATTTTTTTTTTTTTTTTTTTTTTTTGATACCAGGAATTGAACCTAGGAGTACTTTACCACTGAGCCACACCTCCATCCCTTTTTAATTTTTTATTTTGAGATAAGGTCTTGGTAAGTTGCTTAGGGCCTCACTACGTTGCCGAGGCTAGCTTTGAACTTGCAATCCTCCTGTCTCAGCCTCCTGAGCTGCTAGGATTGCAGGCATACATGCCATGCCCAGTATGTGGGAATTTTTTAATGTGAGTTCAAATTTGAGGTTTCACAAAACAAGCATTTTTGTTTGCCAGGTGCCCAAAGGCATTACCAAATTGCCACCACCTGAATAAAGTGATCTGGTTGAAATTTTTCCAAGTGCAAGGCAGTCTAAATATGAACTAAAATCCAGTTCTAAAACTGCTTTCCCATCACACATTTTTAGAGGAGATACCCCTCATCCAGCCCCAAGGTCAAAAGAGATGTTTCACTGATATTCTCTCTGCAGAGTGAGGTTTTTCCTAATTGGCCTTACCTCCAAGGTCTCAGCCCTTGAGGATCCAAACATTATGAGATCTTTTGGCACACTCACATTTTGTGTTGCTCTGAGGTTCATCTTTTATTTCCTATATCCATAAGGCCAATCAGAAGGTCAGGTGTCCGTAAGCTTCTTAGAAACTCATGGGGAAGCTCCAGGTGTGGCATGTGCTTAATTTACAGGCTTCCTGTTCTCACTTCAGTTTTTCTTTGCTTCCTTCCTTCCTTTCTTTTCCTTTGCTTTCCTTTCTTTTTGTTTTTTAACTCCAGCTCCATGAATCACTTAGGCAATATTTTTAAAATAATCCATCCAGTATTTCTCTTATTTCAATTGGTAGTGCCATGCAATACATCTAATTTGGCAAAGATTGCAGAACCCACTTCTTTAACTTTACCCAACAGGTGCCTGCTGCTAAGAAATTTTCTGTGATAATAGAATGTTCCACATTTGCACTGAGCAATATAGAATCCACTAGGCACACTGTGACAGTTGAGCCCTTGGAATGTAACTCATGATTAAAAAAGTGAATATCTATTTTCACTTAATGTTAACTGATTTAAATTTAAACAGCCACTTGTTGCTGGTGGCTCCTTATAAGGTAGTTCATAAATATACCTTCATTCACCCACAGGAGATACTGATACATGAGTGCTGCAATGAGGCAGAACTATCAGAATTACATATAAATAAGGAGATGAGACTCTTGGCTACATGATTCAGATTGCTATAGCAAAGGAAAAAAAGAGAATAAAAGGAAGTGTAAAAGAAAGCCAAGTTTCCTGCTGAATATGCTGAGCCTCTGGCCTTCTTTGTTTTTGTTTATTTGTTTGTTTTGGTTTGGTTTTTGTTGTTTTGTTTGTTTTGTAAAAGAAGAATCTCTGGATGTGTAGCATCCATCAGGATATGTCACAATAAAGGACTTAGTACAGGTTGTGGGATTGCATAAACCACAAACAGAAACAAACCACAGGAAATGGCACAAGGCACTCCCCAAAAGGCTTCATTAGGATAAATCTTATCTCCGCTTCAGGGGCCTTGCCTCCCAGCCTAATGAGCCAGCTCTGACTCACACTCGCTTCTTGAATTCATGCCAAATCCCATAGGCACTCATGGCTGGACCTCACTATGAAGCCTCTCATTGATATTATTTGTGGCATTGAATCTCTCCTTAAAAATTCAGGGAATCAGCCATTCAGCACTAGGCCCATCCATAGGGAGGTATCTCTCAAAGCTATTGCTACTAAAGACCCAAAATGTATATATCCTTTTTGGAATATGGATGAGTATTGAAACCATGCAGAAACATCAGATTTCTGTTTTGAGCTGCTGGGTTCTCATAATAGATCAATCCCAATAGAAAAAAAAAACAACCATAAACTGATACCTGGGGACTTGATGATGAAAATGTCACTAATTAGGGACAGTCTTGTTTCTAGATTGCACAATTTATCATAAAGCAATAGGAGACTTTCCATTCTGATACTGAGAGAAAGGCAGCACTAGCCCTGCAGATTCAATGAGGATTCACCAGGTCAAGAGCTCTTTGTCTTTTTGCTCTGTCCACAGGTATTCAACTAGCCATGGTGGATGGTGATTTTGAGTCTCAGAATCACTGTAGGCATCTTCCATTAATACCAATAATTATTAACTTGGCATGTCATCCTTAATAACCTGTTTTCTAGCTGAGAAAAGATTAAACACTCAGAGTCCTGACATTGTTTCTGAGCCATTTCCTAGGGGTTTTGTCCTCTCTTTAAGGACAATATTTTATTTTCCATTAACATGCATTTTACTTCCATAAATAAAAACCCCTTACATCCATGGTGTCTGAAAAGCCAGAAACCATAAGACAAGTTTATGTTAAGACAGTAGGTCAGTTACATGTTTAAATAATAGGCACTAAATTAAACACTACAGGTTTAATTTTTAGTTGGGCAAAAAGTATAATAAATATACCACAGAGTATCCAAAAGCCTGAAAACAGAAAAACTCATAAATGTATTATATGTTATATAGAAAGAGAAACTGAGTCTCAGAATGGAAAAGAACTCAGTAAGTAGTGGGTCACATCCAGAATTCAAGCTCATATTTGCCTCCTCCAAAGCTATAGTTTGCCCCACATTAGATATAAGCATCTTGAGTCAGAACAAGATCTCTAACATTTCTATAAATTTTCTCACCATAGGCTTATAAATAACAGTCTAAGACATCAACCAACTCACCTTGAGAATGATTGGATGAAGTGATCCAAATGTTTTTAATGTTTGATACAAAAATAGAATTACACTTTGGTCAATACAACACATTAAAAAAATCACTATATTTTCATTTTATTTCCTAAAGGAATTTTCTGAAAATATGTATATACCTTTATAAAGGAAACTTTTTAATTCTAAAGCCAGTTATATATATGAAATTTTCTCCATCCTACGACATTAAATATATATATGTATATATATTCAAGTGGTCATTCTCTACTTGAACCAGAAATATAATTATAGTGCCATCATGTCTAGTCTGTTCATATAGTGCATGTTACAGTATGTGGAGTGAATATGATGATTTAAACTTAAAGAATTAGCAAGTGTTTGGGCTGAATGGGACCTTATAATAGGTTACTCCAACCACCCCTGTTTATAGATTGGTGAACTGACATCCATTTATTCATTTGGCACATACCTACTGTGTGCTTGCAGTCAATGAAAAAAAGAAGAATTAGCTCAGAGAAGTCAGGTGATAGCCCAGGAATACTCCTGGCTCCATGCCACTAATACAATAATGTTACTTTGGGCAATGGTGATGAGGATGCTTAGGATTTACATGTAACAACACATATCTAACATCATTTGTAAAGGTAGCAAGAAGTTTGCTATGAATGCAAACTCAGTGAGCACTTAGGCAAGGAAATCTGGAGGGTATTTTTAAATATTAAATTCCAAAGAACTATCTCAAATCTTGTGCATCAGTGCTTTAAGTTGGCGGGATATGACTTGACGGAATAGTTAAGCATTTAACAAAATATTCTTCAGAAAAATGCAGGCTCTGGATGGCATGGTGTCTAAAAGGTTCAAGGTGGAGTACGTGAGGGCTTTCCAGCCTTGAGACAGCAAAAAGTCATTTCTGCCCTGGGTGGAACCAGTTTCTTCCAGACTCATATCTTTCTCTCCTCCAGTCTATTCTGCAAGTGAAATTTACAGGCACACCTACCCAAACAGATACTTAATTGCAAATGAAATCAGCTGTCCTTGACAAATACAGGAGATTAAGGGGAAAAAACATCAATGAAAATTCTCTTCTACATCATGTACCTGATAAGGCAGCAGGCCCACTGATAAGAACATGGAATACTGAGGAGTATAATGGAAACCACCCACACTTGTTCCAGAAATGACTGATGAAGGGCTCACAGGCCACTGTGGCTCCCAGGTTATCACTGATTCTTTCAAGGGAATAAATTGTGTTCTACTCAAATGTTTCTGGACAGGTTTGGAGGACTTGGGAGGTAAGACCACAGAGATAGACTTAATAGAGATCTTTCCAAACAACACCTTTGGTTTAAGGATAATGAAGCAGTGTTGCAGATGAGAACAGTAAGGGAGATGCACTTGCATGGAGGCTGGAGGCCTGAGGATGGCTAAAGTCTCTCATAAAAGGACAAGTAAAAACGTAACATTGTGTCAATATATTCTCCATGAGACTTGGAGAGAACAATCAGCCAACAGCACCAGGGCCAGTAGGAACAGGACTTGGCCCCCTCAAAACAAATACCTGCAGCTTTGAAATCACAGATCAGCTGCCTCCATAAAAGGCACCCGGACTAGCACCACAGCAGTCTAGGCCATGTCCTAGCATAAGTGGGGACTAATTAGCATGAGCAATTCAAGCACTGGAGAAGAATGGAGGAGTCCAAGTCCTCCCATGTCCGCTTTCCCAGCACAAGAAGGTTTATTTGCCTAAGGAACATGAGAGACCTTCAGGAGTATTCCAAAAAGTTTCAGGAGAAACTTGAGAGAAGCTGTCATTCTTGTAGTGTGGTTGAGGAAATACCAGAAAATTAGTTTGATGACTCTTGTCATGAGCTCGACTTATGATTTGTTCCTATGTTGGTACAAAGTCTAAATTACAGGTTAGGTTAAAAAAAAAGTACTGTGTAAAAAAAACTATTTGTGGAATTTGACAGCTAAGTAAATTAGAAAATATGATTTCCACCCATCTCGTCTTCTGGTGGCTGTTCCTACATCTTCTCTATGTACTTCCCTATGAATTGCTTCATAAATAGCAAGAGTCAAGATCAGAATAGTAATTTTTTTTTTCTTGTGGTGGTGCTGGGTGTTGAACCCAGGGCTTTGTGCATCCTAGGCAAGCACTCTTCCAACTGAACTATATTAAATAGTAGCTTATTTAAATGGATCAATGTCTTTGGATTCTGAAAAATAATATATATCAATTGCCGCTAAACTGACCATCACCAAAGAAGAGTTTCTAGAAGATGCATAATTTATTCATCTGTTACTATCAAAACATATCCACCCTTTAAGCATTTTGTACTTAAAAATAACCTCTATTAATATTTCATTTGCTACATCCTTTTTTAGTGTTAGCCTTTACAAATGCATATATGTTTGGGCAAATTTTATATATACAAACATACACACATATGTATGGGTAAATATATATATGCAAATTACACACAAACACACACACACATTTCTTTTTCCCCCCATAGAGATTGTGTTTATTTAGGAGGTTTCCAACCGGAACCACAAACAACTGATACAATGAAATTAGAAACATGGGAGTTTAGGTGTGGAATGCCACACCTTCTTACTCTAATCTGGGACACCAATGGAGTTACCAAACTAAGGAAGTTCTGAGCCTTTCAAAGACAGAGAGATTTAACCATGGCTTAGTGTTCTCTTAGTGTTGGGAAGTATTATCCCCACCCCGTGTGTACTGAGTAAGAGAGACAGCCTCTCATACTCCCAGATAAAATGATGCATGTAACTCCAGTCCCAGGAGACCCTAAGCAAGTCACTTAACCTCTTGGGGTTCAATTTTATGATTTATAAAATGAGAATTTTATAATTTTTTAATAAAAAATTCTAGAATTTTTGTAAGTATCATTACATGAAATGGAAAATTGCAATGCCAATATATTTCTCTTTTATTATGATTGCCTTCCTTTAAAAAATATCAGCTAAAAATTAAAAGGGTCCTTTTAAAACAACTCCTTCTCATGACCTAAAATATTGGAATACTGATTCCAAATTCACTTATAAACAATTATTGGGAACAAAGCCTTCTCAATAGCTAAGGACACTCTGTGCGGAACATTTTGTGTGGTTAGGAAAAGGGGTGTTAGGTCAAATGTTCCCTGGAATCCAAAGCAATAACCTGTTTTTCTCTAATCCAGGCACTTTATAATAGAGTGTAATATATATCGTAAGTATTTGCACTGTGGTTCAAAAGACAAACAGATGAAAATCACATTTCAGAGCTCTCTAAACACTGAAAAAAAACTATAGGTTAAGAAAAAAGGTTAACAGATTCAAACTATTAAGAATTTGTTAAGAAGATAGATTTCATGTTATGTGTTTCTTTTTCCACAATAAAAAATAAATTAACCATGTTTGTGCCCAGAGGTACTGACTGATTTCTCCAATGTATCCAAGAATCTCTATCATCCTTCTTAGCTAACTATGGCAGTCCTTTGTCAGAACTTTGGGCAAGAAGAATGCATGAATCTTTGGACCTTTGTCTGAGATAAACCCTTCAGCTGAGACACCCATGTTCTATGCATCTCAGAAGTATTCCACCTGGTCTCTTCATGTGTCCTTGATTGTTGAATCAAGAATTCTTATCTCACATGTCATCATGAAACAAGTGGTTGCTGGGAAAAGGCTGATGGGAGGAGCCCTATCCCTCCCAGAAAGCAAAATGTGCTGGAGAGAGGAGAGTTAACAGTCATATAAAAGACAGGGTCTCATTATGTTGCTTAGGGCCTCACTTAGTTGCTAGCAGCCTATCTGGGTGCTAGGATAAGTTTCTGCCCCATCAGATTTCATAGGTTGAGGATTCAGTCCCTAAGATTCTCTCTCCTTTCCACCTTAGATGCCAAAAGCAAGCCTCAGTTTATGATCTGTCCTTTGGCTGGCTGGCTATAAATCAGGGGTCCCACAACCACCATCTCAAGTTTGATTTGTTCAGGAGGCTCACAGAGCTAAGGAAAATGTTTACTTATGTTTACTAGTTTATTATAAAGGAATTTACAAAGGATACAAATGAAAAGATGCACAGGGTAAAAATCTGTGTAAAGGAGCCTTCAGTTTCTATGTCTTTTCTGGGTGTACCACTCCTAGGAACCACATGCTAAGATCTCTGAATACTGCCCTTTTAAGTTTTCATGTATACCGTATCACATAAACATAACTGAAGCTGGGACAACTGTGTACCAAGTGACTGGGTAACACAGGCAGGATCTAGTGCCAATAACCCGAGTGAGGACACCCAGCAAGGCCTGTTTGTTCAGATTACTCTTGTTCTCTATGCAGCATTTCTTTCTCCCAGGTATAAGGCCAGGCTCCTTCTGAAGTAAGGACCAATTATCAGACAAGGTAGGTCAGAGAATTTCTTTATGGCCAGGTCCAAGACAGAAAAGTTGGGGAAAATTGCAGTACATTTTTTTGTTTGTTACTGTGGCCTGCATTAGGGAACAGAAATTCTAGTTTCTATCCTTCCTTGAGGTGAAAAAGGATAAGGTAGCAGATCAGAGAAAGAAAAGCAGAAGAGTAGTGACAGAGAGATTTTCCTTTCTGAGTTTGCTTCCAAGGCCTGAAGCAACCCAACATTACTGTCAAATTTATTTCTCTGAAGCTTGCTTGCTTGCTTGATTGCTTGTTTTTTGTTGTTGTTGTTGTTGTTTTTTTGGTTGGTACCAGCAGGGATTGAACCCAGGGGTACTCAACCACTGAACCACATCCCTGGCCCTTTTTTAAGTGTATTTTATTTAGAGACAGGGTCTGATTATGTTGCTTAGGGCCTCACTTAGTTGCTGAGGCTGGCTTTCAACTTGTGTGATCCTCCTGCCTCAGCCTCTCAAGCCAGAGATTACAGGTGTTCACCTATGAATTCATCTAAAGCTACTTCAGGAATGAAGTATAAAAGATTAAATACTTTAAAGATATAATCATTGCCCAAGGACTATGTGAGGATTCAGAAAACCCCACACATTTATATCATAATATACAATCTAAGAAAATAAAAACATATCTCCATATAAAAAAATTTTCATTAATACTAAGAAAAAAAGATGGAAATAATCCAGTTGTCCATCAACTGATAAACAGATAAACTAAGTGTGTTATATCCATACAATGGAATATTATTCAGCTAGAAAAAGTAATGGAATACTGATACAACAATGTAGGTGAGCCTCAAAAACATTATGCTAAGTAAAAGAAATCATGCAAAAAATACCACTTATTGTATGATTCCATTTCTATGAAATTGGAATAGGCAAAGCCATACAAAGTAGATTAATGAGACAGTAATTGAGGGGTAAAAGGAGTAGAGGTTGAGAGAAAATGAGGAATGACTACTAAGAGATATGAGGTTTCCTTTGGAGTTGGTGAAAACATTCTAATATTGATAGTGTTGATCTTGCACAATCTGCTCATATATTAAAAGCCAATAAATTATATACTTTAAATGGGTAAATTAAAGGGATATGTGAATTATCTATCAATAATACTCTTATATTAATAACTAAAAAGGTTAAAGTACAGTCCAAGAAACTTCAAAAACATTAGAAAAAAAGTGATAGATGACATATCCTTGTATTGGAAAAGCTAAGGTATCATGGAGCATGTCTGTGGTTCATTTCTGAGAGTTTTATCATAGGTCACATACATATGATTTCTCCATGATCATTCTTGTATAAACACATCAAGAACTGGAAACTAAACAATTTGAAAATGGAACAAAAGAAAGTTGTCAGGTTCCCAGGACTTGAAAAACAGGTTGAATATAGATTTGGTATGTCACCAACTGAAGTTATATGTATGAATTCGCTCGTGGGAAGAAACAATAATCATTTGGAAGAGAAAATAATATGATTAAATATATCAATATCTTCTGGAAGTTTACCACTTTACTGTTACTGGGAAATTGACACCTTATTCCAAGTTCAAAACTTGGTTGGCGTCCCTTCCTCACCTCTATTCAAAGTGGACTGATTTCATCATAATGAATATATGTGTGTGTATATGTAAACACATGCAATTTTGGAAAATTATACTAAAATGATACTAAGCCAATAGTAGTAACTATGTTAAGAATTTTATAAAAAGAAAGTCATTTAGAAATAATAAAATTACAACTGCATGCAGTGGTGTGGAAAAATCTCACCATCATATTAAGAAAAAAAAAAAAAACAGAGCGCATCATGTATGATTCCTTTAATACAAAGTAAAAAAAAAAAAAATTAGATTATGAAAACCTGTTAGAAATCAGAGTAGTAGTCACCCCGGCAAAGTAGGGACTGGAACAGGGACATGCAGGAAGCTCCAAGGTGTTAGTAATGTTATTTTATTTAAACATGGAATCTAAGTTTTCATTTTGTACAGGGCCCACAAATTATATAGTTAGTCCTGCCCTTAACTCTACTTAGTTAACACATTTATTCCTTCTTGAAATTCAAGAAAAAATGTTTATTGCAGCTCTGCAGAAGTGTCATAAATCACAAGTTCAGGACAGGAAAATAGATTAGTAAGTCAAGCCAGTGTGAAGCAAGAAATCTTACATGATAAGAGCACCACAGTGCTTTACCATTCAGCTTTGAATCACAGCTACCTTGTGGTTTAGGGAGGACAGAAAAGGGAACATAGTTAAGATAAATTGACTAACTTTGAACCTGAATACTGTTGGAGTATTACAAGCTGTTACAAAACATTATCTGCTATGCTTTGTTCTTTCCACCAAGGAGATGAATAATTCATTTGATCACCAATCACTTATTGTGATGTTTTCTTTATTACTTTTTAAAAAAATACTGCTGACCTAGGTGCTCTTTAACAGATGAATAGGTAAGAAACTGTGGTATATATACACAATGGAGTATTACAGTTACTTATTACTATAAGTAATGAAGAAGAATGACTTTATGGCATTTGCCAGTAAATGGTTGGATCCGGAGACTATCATGCTAAGTGAAATAAGCCAATCCAAAAAAGCCAAAGGTCAAATGTCCTTGATAATATGGGGAAGCTAAACCACAATAAGGGAGGGAGGGGAAGAATAGAAGAAGTTCAGTAGGTTAGAAAAAGGGGAATTAAGGGAAGGGAGGGGGATAGGAAAAGGAATGACAGTGGAATGAATCTGACATAACTTTCCTATGTTCATGTATGAATACACCACAGTGAATGACACCATCATGTATATCCACAAGACTGGGGTCCTAATTAGAATAAGATGTATTCCATGCTTGTATAATTATATCAAAATGGAATCTACTGTCAGGTATAACTAAAAAGTACCAATAAATAATACTGTTGAATTTTTTTTATTTTATAAACTTTTTTATTTTTTATAGTCTTGCCTTTCTTCCATCACTAAATTGTTGATTATTAGCTTCATTAATATAATATATTCCTTCATGCACTGATATTTATACTCAGTATCCTCTATAATGTAGTGAGGGGGCAAACATTGCTTTGAATTTAAACCTCCAAAGTGAACAAATTGTCTTTATTTGAAAAGGCTTAAAATGAGGAGCACAGTGTCTTCAATACTTTCACAAGAAAACTGTCTAGTCGTCAGCAATTTTGGCTTTAAAATGATCCAGACTGACACACAGGAGGCACAGAAGGTGAGAGTAAGCTGGAATTCACTGAAAACCCAGCACTGTTACGTAGTAATAAGTAACTATAAGACCCTTCTCTGAGCCTCAGTTTTTAGTGTGAAAAAATGGAAATCATATCATCTATTAATTGTGAATATTATTGTAAAGACTACATTGAATGTGGAAAAACCCTGAGAGATATTTAGAAAAAGGAGAGCATAAAAGTGGCAATTTAAATACCAGAGAAACATTCTTTACTACAAATGACAACAGTACAACTTTCAAAAAGTGAAACACTTGACTTTCAAACAAATATAAAATGAATATGTCAAAAATTTAACCAATTTGGGCTGGGGTTGTGGCGCAGTGGTAGCGTGTTCACCTAGCATGCGTGAGGCACTGGGTTCAATCCTCAGCACCACGTAAAAGTAAAATAAAGATATTCTGTCTGCCTACAACTAAAAAATAAATATTAAAAAAAAATTTAACCAATTCACTTAACTAACCAACAGTAATATATAAAGACTGGATCACAGGAGAATCTGATGAATGGAAAAATATAGACAAATGTATACAGAGAGACAAGAATGTAGAAATGAATTTTTTAACAGACACAAAGGTGAATTGTATCCTCTGAGAAACAGAACATAATGATGTTTAGGTTTATTTTATCAAATTGGCAGAAATCAACTATATTTCTACTAGGAAAAATTTATTTATCCACAGAGTTACTAGTATTTCTATCAGTTTTCTGCACATTAACATCTATCCCTTCAAAATTATAAAACATTTAACAGAAAAGTTACAAACTCTTAGAGCCTCAGATGATCTCC